>LIEC01010808.1:122838-161548 GCA_001925005.1 Drosera capensis | reverse complement strand
ATAGTTCCCCCCCCCCCCAAAAAAAAATAAAATAAAATAAAAATTGGCATGTTTATATTCTAATATGTAGTAGTTTGTTGATTGTCTCTTCTTTCCTTGATTTTTTCGCCTCATTCATCACTTTTTGTAGGTTGAGATATTCATTAGGAAGATGAACTCTATTCCCGCTTTCACTGCCAATTTGACGGTGGAGTCTTTCAATAGGCGAACCCTTTCTTGATATCCTAAATAGTCAATACATCACAGATGTAAAGGATTTGTTGACAGGGTAAGTTAGTTACAAGTTCCTCATTTTCTTTGAAAAGTAACCAAGTTTTTCTGGTACCTGTTCCTGTTATGGAGTATCCACCAATGCATTTATCTCATGTCGGTTCATCTTGTGTTGCTTTGGTTCTTTTGATAACTTGCATTCTATTTTGTTCTTCACTTTCTTTATATTCTATTGAAGCATGAACTTGACGGTTATGATGTTCGTAGAAGTTAGATTGGTTGGTTTTCTTGAGTATTATCCATTGGAATCACGGCAGCAAATGAGGCTGGCTTCATACTGCTAACTATGTTCTTTAAAGTTGTGACTGTTCAAGCAGACACGCTAATCATTTCGACATCCTCATTTGATTGTGCTAAATAGCTACACCATTGATTTGTTTTACATCCAATTGTTTCTTGTCCATTGGTAGAAACTATAATGGCTTGTAGGAGAATCATTACACCTAAATCTCCTTGTAAAGTCGTCGTCACTTGCTCCCCGTAGTTAATTCGATAATAACAAAACTGTTTTCTTCTTCTTAACGTCATAATGTGAGATTGGACTTTTCTTATTTTCTTGTTTCAAACACTAAAACATTTACATAATCTTACCTAGTTTTCTTGCCGAAGGAGGTGATGGTGGTAGACCTGATCATGGCAGCGGCTGAATGGAGGAGATAAAAACGGTAACCCTGATTAGATTTATTTAGTGTTTGTACATTTTAAACACTAAATAAAAGAGTTGTTTAGTCAGTGGGGTTACTATTATTTCTGTCCCAGATAAATGTGATGTGTTGACTTATGCGATTATTAAGGAATGTATTGATTTTGTGTTTTATCTTTATACCCTTGTGAGTGAGTGGAAAAAATTGTGAGCGGGTGAAGAGAGAATATCATGTGATATAAAATGGAGGCGGCTTGGAATTTTTGGCATTTTGAAATTGTCTAAATTGAAAGTGTTAATTTATGTGAGACGTTCATTTTTAATAATGTGTTGTAATTTATCTACTACAGAAAGATTTTTCACACTTTTAGTGTTTGTTACATCTTCGGTGTGTTTATCACCAGTCCGGATCTCTAATCTGATTTTTCAATCCGATTTTCTGGTTTATTTTCCACCAGTAGTAACTGGCAGTGAACTGCAGTTCTGTTGACTACAGTATCCTTTTCTCGAAGCATGTTGCAAGGTTTGCTATATAGCATCTCTTTTGTTCTCTATTTCTGGGTCTGACGCCATGCGTCAGAATGTTCATGTATTGATGGAACCTTGGAGTGGAAATAGAAAAACTGTTCTCAGCTTCTTATAGCGGCACTGTGTGCTCATGCCATAGGAAAAGTGTGAATTGATATTCAGGGGTTCCATTCTTGTGGTGGATTCTGGTTTTAGCATGCGTGAGAGCATCCACAACGGGTCATATAATCTCCTCTCAATCTCTGACAAACTATGGGGTTAGAGATTTGCAACACCAATTTGTTCCAACGGTGCTTCCTTCACTCCCATCATATTTGAAGAAACTGTAAACCAAACTGTTCTATCCCAGTGTCACTGAGCCTCTCAAAAGTCATTTGCTCTCTCTCTCATCTTCCATCAATTTCATTATATTTCTTCTTTTGTTCTTAATCCTTCCATTGTGCGTATTAAGATTTTGGAGTCTCAAAATTTGGATCGCCTCTATTTCTCACTTTCAATAACACATTTATAGGGTGTAGAGGGTCTTTTTTTTTTTTTTTTGGTACCATTCTGATGCTCAAATAGGGTGCCCGATTGGAGGAGGTCGAATATCTATTGTAAGCCTTTGGTCCCGACGCTTGAACCTCGGTAGCTTCATCAGAAATATTTCTGTCTGATTCAAATTATATTTCTGTCTGATTCAAATTATAATAGTTTGATCTGATACGATAATTTATGTGTATATTAAATTAATAAGAAATGACAATTTTATCCTTTTGAGGGTTTGAAATAAAAGGGTGAGGAAAAGAAAAAAGAGTGATCGAGACTATTTTTACATGAATGTACTTAGAATTTTGTGGATAATTGAATATAAAAATTAAGTATATGTGATTAACATACACAAAATGAATTCATAATCTAAGATTCATAAAATTAAAGATATAACAAAATAATGGATGTTTTTCTATTGAATATCTGAAGATACAAATTGCTGTCCCAAATATAACATACAAATCCTAATCCAGTCCAACAACGAAGCCCAAGCCTAATACACAATAGGCCCAGTACACAAATTCAGTGGCCATTCTTCCGGAATACGCAGCCACCGCCTGAGCTAGCTGCCATCTACCACGCGTCGGACTCCTTGACCGCCGAAATCAATGACCAATGCCACCAACGGACAAAGCAGGCATCTTCGCATTCAGTCGTCGCCATACAAGGATTAGTCACCATTCACATCCCCAAACAGTTGCCATCCACCATCAAACCCGCAACAATCAAACAATTCGGCGCAGCCATGTCAAAATACAATCATCACAGTCAAATCTGACATATAGAGCTTAGATTGTAAATAGAGAGACGATAAATAACAAAAGGTTATGTATCAAATCTGAAAAATCTAACTCCTAACGTTGTTCTTCAAACCAAACTAAAATCAAACACAAGAGAGGGAAACAACGAAGCCGAGGTGAGACGCGACTGGGTTGCGAAGCGGCGAGGCAGCATCATTTGGTGGCGGTAGTTGCGGACACGAGGTTGGGGACGGTGCGGCTGCGTGAGAAGCGCGGGGCGGTTGGGCAAGGAAAAGGAAGGAAGGGAGAGTGTTGGCTGCGGCTGGGGAAAGAGGAGGAAGAAGGAAGGAAGGAAAAGGAAGGGGGAACTAGGGTTTGTGAGTTTTGGGCTCAAATTCAAGGCCCAATTTCATTTAGGCCCAAGTCAAAATCCAAAATAGTGAGGCCCGTTGCATCAATCCAGTCCAATTCATCATCGGTTTATTATTCTTAATCTTATTTATTTTAAATTCAGTTTGGTTGGTTCATTGAATATTATATTTTGTTCTTCAAATATTATAATCATTAACTAAACATTAAAAGGGGAAGGTTTGTTAAATTCATAAATATGTATTATTATGAAGTTGTGATTAATATATCTCATGATTAAGTGATTATTACGCTTTTAATGTTTTCATTAGATTGATCTCCTTTTGAATGATATATGACGTACAATTGAGACCGAAAGAAGATATTGTATGAATGCTCAAGTAATAAACCCAATGGATTAAGTTGATATAGAAATATATAACTTGATATATGCAAGAGTTATAGCATAGATGTCATATTCCTATGTCGAAAACTAAAAGAATTTCACAGAACGTAATGCATTGGTGTTTTCCTAAATTCATATTAGAAATAATATGGATTGTTAAACAATAATAACGTTAATATTGTTCGAGAGAAAATATTAATGGTTTAAGGAAATTCTGTTGTTATATGAGAATATAAGTCATAATCACAATAATATTACATTGACATGAATTTACAACCTAAGCCTTATCCACTTTTCACTCATTTTTATTAAATCGATAGTAATTAGATAATCACCAAAAATTTCGTTGCCTAGATAAAGTAAGGATAACATAATTTAAGTAATTGTTTACACAATATCTGTGGGTTCGACAATCCGGGAAATTGATTGTAAAACCTAGTTTTCTATACTCTTCATAATAGCACTCCAGTTTTGAGTAAAAGATATAATATACAAGATCTAAGAGATGATCATTCGTTAACCTTTGCAGTTATATCACGAAAGAATCGAATACCCTTTTCATTTATTTACCAATTATTACGCGATCAGTGCACTTACTGTTTACCAGTTGAAAAATACATCGGTCAAAGAGCAATTGTGATGGGCGAGTTGTTGTGATATAAAATATAAATATTTTAATATTTTTGTGTGAAAAAGGTTATTAAATATGAAAATATTGTTAAAGAACCAAAGTAAATTGCAAAACTTAATGCAGTCAACGTCCAAGAGGGCTCTTAACAATTTTATGGTTAAAATTATATATTCTTTTCGTACCATATAGTTTACAATATGTATATATTTTATATTATTCTATACGTATAATTATAAGTCTTGTTTTCATATTAAATCACGTCTGATCGTATTACAATATGTGTTAAATTAAAGTACGTAATTTACAGAATTATTGATGTTTCACGATAAATTTACAAAAACTCCGTTTGATTGTCGTTGCATGAATGTAAAATTTTGCATCTACTTGTGTGTTCGGTTAAAAGGTTACAAATTATATGGGACAAAGATAGTATTATTCTATGTAAAAATAATTTATGGATTTTAGTCGATTCATTTGGTCGAATTGGAACTCGATCGAACTTGATCCTATTCACTAACACATAGGTCGAACTTGAGTCGATCTCATCATATCTGTTGAATTTTGAATTCGATTCGACTAATCGTTGAGTCAAACTTAGATAGTTCGCAAACTGTATGATTGGAGTACAGATTTCTTACCACTATCCACCCGGACAATGCATTGTGCACATATATCCCACCACGTTCTCAAATGTCTCACGACAAAATCCAACCATAAAACATCAATTCCATAAAGACGAACTAAAATAGCACCAAATCCTTCATATCATCCCTTTTTATATATAAACTCCCTCTTTAAAATTCCTCCCACATCGACCAGAATTCCCATCCCAGCATAACATCACGTAACAACCAACGATGTCCATTGAAATAGACACCAGCCCCCTTCACTCAAAATCACCACCAATGGCTACGACACCAAAGACGACGATCACGACTCCAAAAACCAGTACGGAAGACCAAGTTATCTCCCTTGCCAACGCCTATCGCGAGTTTGGCGAATACGACACATAACAGTTGCAGTTATTATTTTATGTCAACCGTATTTAGATTGTCCGGTGAATTGGTTCAACTCTTCTTACATTGCTTCTATCCAGTTTGGGTCTGTCAGTGCTTCAGACATGTTTTCAGGCTTTATGTTTGATAGAAAGAAAGAGAAGTGACATTCATTCTTATTGCAGATCTGTTCATCCTTGGTGCGTCGTTGTCTTCGATTATCAGATCAGTAGAGTGAAGCTTTATCCATCTAGCTCCAGATATTATCCTTGAAGCGGCTGATGTCGTAGGATCTTTACACATTGTGTGCCCAGGTTAGTTTATATGTTCGGGTGTCAGATTTGGTAATGGATCTGGACTAGTAGTCTTTGTTGTCATACTATATTCGTCTACTCTGTTTGTTGGGATCTCATCTGTATAACTTATGTCTATCTGTTCAGGTTTGTCTAACAGTATATCAATCTGTACACATTCTTCATCAAACACGCAAGCTTCTCTCTGTGAAGAAGTGTTAGTTTCATCAAAAGAAACATGAACAGATTCTTCTATAGTCTTAGTTGACTTATTGTATATTCCAAAAGCCTTACTCATAATAGAGTAGCCCAAAAAGATGGCTTCATCAGACTTAGTATCAAATTTATGTAGATATTTTTTTATTATTGTCATGCACGTAACATTTGCAACCAAAAATATGAAAATAGCCAAGGTCGGAATTCTCCCTTTCTATACCTCATAAGGCGCATTTTGAAATGTCTTATGGAACCGAGTGCAATTCTAAACATAGCACGTTGTATTCAAAACTTTAGCCTAGAACATCTTTGGTAGATTAGCTTCAAGCAGCATTATTTAGGCAGGTTCTATGAACTACACCATTCTGTTTAGGGGTTCGAGGGACAGAAAAGTTATGTTGAATCCCATGATCTTCACAATATTGCTCAATTTCTCTTCTATCGAACTCAGTTTCATGATCACTTTTTATAACGACCACATATAATCTCTTTTCGTTCTGAACCCTGCCTAAAAAATCTTGTTAGTATAGCATGTATCTCTCTTTTTTATCAGAGAAAGAAAACCCAAGTATATCATGAATAATCATCAAATGATAATAAAGATATACTTCTTTACCAAAGCTCAGGGTATCTATTAGGCCGCATAGATCCATATGAAGAAGCTATAGCGGTTCAGAACTAAGCGTCCCTTTATACTAGCTTAGTATGCTTGCCTAACTGGAAAGTCTTATAAACCTTACCCTTTTCATAGGATATTGATAGAAGTCCCTTAAACAGATTCTTAGAAGATAGTCTGGCCATATACTTGAAGTTCAGATGTGTCACATGTTTGTGCCAGAGCCACATTGTGTCTTCAGACTGTTTGCTCATAAAACATATGTCAATCATCATAGGATAAGTGAAGTCGATCACGTAGACGTCTCTACTCTAATCCCTGCAAGCTTGACAACATTATTAGACACTTCTTTCACTAGGCATAGATTATTGCAAAATTCAACCGTATACTCCTTGTCACAGAGTTGGTTGATTGAGAGCAGATTATGTTGTAATCTTTCAACATATGCCACATTCCTGATAGTGGCAACACCTGTACCGAGGGTTCCGCACACTTTATTCTTACTAGTACTACTATCGTCAAATACAACTCGTGGCCCATTCTTGCTTTGGTAATCAAACAGTAGTGATTTGTCATGTGTCTAGAGTATCCACTATACAGGTATCAGATTTGAGGTTGATGTCCCTGCAAAATAAACATTCATTTTACGTATGGTTCTTATTTATATTGGGTCCAAGAGGTTAGTTAAAAGACCCTTAGATACCCATATCCATTTTCTTTTTAGAGTTGGATAGGTACAACAAGTATCAGTAATATAACCATGCTTATAACACAGATAAAATTTAGTAGAATTGATTAGTCTGACAGGCTTTAGAGCTTTTCGTTGAGTCTGATTAGATCTCCCTCTCAGACTAGGTCTTATAGTCTTCTGAGGACACCGAGCAGATCTCTCCCACACTCTATGCCGATATGGCTTATAAGAGTCTTTATCAGACACCTTCTTAGGCTTTTGTTCAGCTGGATACAGATGCTTTGGCATGACCTGTCTTTCATTGAACAGACAAGCTCGTGCATGGCACAACAAATATCTTTTTGATTGAGGTTATCTGTTTAAGAGACTTTGTCTGTGGGGCCAGATGAGGTTTAATGGTTGTCTTGACAAACACTTTAGGTGAAGGTTTTTTCAATTTAACCCTTTTCTAGTGTTAGCACACCCAATACCCTCTTTTAAGGTCCCATTGGAAGTTACCTAGTCAAAGCATTTAGGCGAGTTTCACTTTTTAATAGTGGCAGAAAAGTTATCTTGCTCTTCGTAATGAATTTCCCCGGGTGCTTGGTAATGAAACAAACCATTTCATCCTCCTCGTTTGATTCATCAACTCATCGTCATTTTCTGGTTGTAGGTTGACTTTGAGAGGCCTTCAGTGCTATTGTAGCATTCAAGATAGCCTGAGATCATTTCTGATCAACCTCTAGTTGATAAGTCAACAGATTTTCATAAAGATCTTGCAGAGTCATCATTGACAGATTCTTTGCCTCTCTAACAACAGTAGTCTTGGAATCCCAACTATTCGACAGAGCCCGAATAAACTTTGGATTGGAATCCTCCTTATTATACACCTTTTCATAAGTCTTGAGAAAGTTTAACAGTATGTTGAACCTCTCAAAGATGTCAGTCACCGTCTCACCAGTCTTGTGCATAAATAGTTAATATTGTTGCACCAATATAGACAATCTATTTTTACGAACATCATTAGTCCCTTCTTAACTTCTTTAGGAGAAGTACAATGGACCATATGCTCAAACAGATCTTCGTAATGAGAGTGAAACAATATGTTCATGGCCTTCTTGTCTATTATGGTCTTCTTGTCATCCTCTTTCTGCTTAGATTTGGGCACATCCACTAGGACTGTGGAAGTGGCAGATTCAGCCTTCCTTGAAACATGAGGACTACTGAGAATCATCTCATAGAGGGCCTCATCTACAGAGTCCAAGAATATCTTCGCTCTAACCTTCTAATTGTCAAATTTCTCAATGTTCCACATTGGAGGCTTCAAACTTAGATTATTATTAGTCATATTGAAAACGTATAGTATTACACAAAACAGTCACAAGCAGGATCTCTTCATAGAAATAAGTTAAGTATCGCTCTGATACCAGATGAAAGTTGATGATTGTATCAGGGGCAAACTAAAAAGAGGGGGATACGATAAGAATTTCTTTGACTAAAAACTATCTGTGCAGCGGAAAATGATAATCTGTACGAATCAGATCAGATAAGCAGCTCTGATCTCAATCAAATTGTCACACTCAAGAATCCAACAGATGATGTGTAATCTATCAACAATCAAACAACCAGATAAATTACTGATCTAAAGATGATGTTCGATAAAGAATCTTTGTCCAACTCAAATGTTAAATAGATAATCGTGGAACGTACAATCCATCAGATCAATGATCAAACAATGATTATTCACGATTCTTGTCAACAACGTCTTGATTTCGATCAGCCTTATGTCATTGTTGAGGATGTGTTCCTTAAGCTACTGTTGAGTGATCTTCAAAGAGTCTTGCAATTTGCGAAGGTCAGCTGAGTGTTGGTCCATTAGCTTATTCAGGTTCGAAGAACTAAGCTTGTATTACTGAAGATTTAGGGCATTAGCCCTGTGACTTTGATCTATGAGGCCTTCAGCCATATTAGAGAGAGAGTCGTGGAAGTCTGCAAAGCATTTTGTTCTGGCATTTTTCTCAACTTCTAGCTCGTCGACAATTGGTTCGAGTCTATCAAGGAGGTCCTTGAATGCATCATTTGTCCTCTGATGCATGTGGTAGATCTCCTGATCCAGTTGCCTGAGTGTGTACTCCGTTGTAGACTCTGGTGGAGATGACTATTAATATGCAGGAGTTTCTGGTTTGGCTATTGTTCTTGCAGTAGAGGATGGTCTTTCATGGATTGGTGTTAATTTGACGTCTACAAGGGCTTGTATCAGACTTCTAGCTACAGTCTGTGTTGTCATTTGAAGGTTAGATGTACCACTGAATGTCATTAGTAGGGGAACTTATTGATAGTGGATCTGTCCTAGTCTGCACCATTATAAATGAAGAGGAAGGGGGGGGGGGGGGGGGGTTGAAAACATCAGGTTTAATGGGGATACATCTTGATCTTGCATGTTTTCCTAACCAGAGGGAGTGTCACTCATTAAATATTTGTTGATTTCCTCAAGAATGACACCTTTGAAGGTGTTTTCTGCTACTGTATGCTCTTTTCTTGGCAATGAGGTTGTTTCCAATGATTCATCCTCTATGACAATCACTTCCTCTGCCTGTGTGGGAGTGAGATCAAGTGTAGTAACTTGAGTGAACTCCGCTTGCTGAGTGATCTGCTCATAGTCTGCAGTAGTTCCTTCTGTGGTAGTCTCTATTGCATCCTTGATTGGTGATGTTGACTCCTTTGTTGGTGATTCCTCTGATGTTGGTTCGGTTGCTGTAACCACCTCTATTGATATCTCGCTATCTTTTGAGTTTTCTATTGGAGGTTCCTCTGCTGCTATTGATTCTGCTAATAGAGAATTAACTAGAGGGGACTCGACTACGGGCTCTTCTGCAACAAATAGTTTTGTTGTTGACTGATCCTTGATCCCTTCTTAAACTACCTTATCAATGATGTCATCATCATCATGGTCTTTTAGCTGTGGCAATTTATCATCATCATCTCTTGATGATGGTGTTCTTCAAACTGTTGGCCCAGCCTCGTCAACGTCCAGCCACAGCCGCTGCCTCGCCTTCCAGCCCAGCAGCGCCTCGCCCTCAACCGGCCAGCCGTCTCGTCTTCTCTGTTGGCTTGGTCTGGGAATACAGGATTTGAGACGACGGGTTGTGTTTGGTTTCGAGACGTTGGCGTGGTGGCTCAATATTAATGGATCTGTCTCTTTTCCGTTCGTTTCCTCCAATTTGTTCTTTGTTTTTATAGGTGATTTCAGCAACCAAATTCATCATCTTGGATGTAAGGAAATCCGACAGCATCTCTGGAACACGCCTGATCTGATTACGGATAGTTGCAATTGTTAACTGCGCGTGTGATGAATTTTGTCGTGGTTGGCTGCGCATGGTTCGGCTGCTACATATGATGGTTCTGGAAGCTGATTGTTGCTGGACTGGGCTGCGTGAAGTGGTGGCTGAATAGAGTTTGGGCTTCCATCATTTTGGGCTTTGTTGTTTGGGTGGTTGTTTGGGTGGTTGTTTGGGTTGCTTTTCTTTGCGGATGAACTGTAGCATAGTTTTGTTTCAATAATTTGATCCTTAGATATAAAAATAGCCATGTTCAATATATTTTTCATCACAAATGCTAAGTAAAAGATGGTTAAATTTACATAAAAATGATCCCGATCATGAACCATCTGCATTGATCCTGTACCTTATGGTTGGTCCCAAGGGAATGAGCTTTGACCTTACATCCTTGACTTCCTTTTGATTGGAAGTTTGTGTTTCTTAATGAACTGTTAGATCATTGCCTCAGAAAGGTTTGTCAAGCATTTCATCAGTTTTGGACCTGTGTTTCAGAACCTTCTTTTGTATGGCTTGGATAGTCTACACTGCCTTCATGATCTGTTCTTTTTCTGGAGATTGCGTTGTTGTGGTTGTTGTTGTGGCCCATGCTTCTGATGGAGTTGAGGGCTGGTCAGCTTCAACGACAGCCCATTCCATTCCGCTAGTAGGAACGAGAATGATTACTGTTGTGAATGTCAATACTATAGTAGTTCTTATTGTTAGTGAGGCTGTAGTAGATGTACTCAGTGGTTTCTCAGTCTGCATCCTTCTGAGTTTGGCTTCAATGGCCTCAATTTCCTTTCTTGTGTAGCCTTGTATACCTAGCTCTTGCCTGAGCTATGCTTTCCTGATAGCTTTTCTGAGCTTTCAGGGTGTGGTTCTGAAGGTTTTTATCAGCACAACCTTTCAGATACTTAAAACCTATGTTTGCTTCATGAAGTGCTGTAATCTCTAGCTCCTTTGCTGGTGTGGTGATGACGCCTTAATTGCTGCTACAATTGTCATTTCTTGAGAAGTGGCCTCAGTCTGCTCTTCTGTTGATGCAGACTTTGATTCTGTCTCTGTTTCTGTAGGCTATGCAGGAAGGAGCTCAGATATTGTTCTCTTTTGAGGTCAGCAGAATAAGTTTTCTCCTGGTAACTCTTGCATGTTTTGGTTTTGTTTCTGGTTACTTTTTGATCAGCTTCCCTTTAGTCTTTTCAGGCTCCTTCTTGGTAGGCTGGTCTACCGCCTTTGCTGTCGTCGGCATTGCTGTAGATTTCTTTGAGAAGCCTATTGGCTGCTTCCTAATCTTCTTGACATCAATTTTCTTGGCCATTGTCCATGGCCTTCCTCCCTTGTCAGAGAGTTTGAGTTTCTCCTTTAGAATGATGGTGATGACTCTTCCAAATTGAAGCTGTCGGACCTCTATTGCTTTGGTCAGTTGATACATTAACAGTTTTGCCCAAATGAGTTTGTTCTTGGTGAGTATAGCACACATAATTTCTTGCTGGTCAAAGGTGACCTGATCCTTTGAGAACTCTCTTGACATGATCACCTTCTTCACCACGTTCGCAATGAGCTTGTGTTTATTGGACAGATATTTCTTCATGGTTCGTATCCCTTCCTTATGTGTTTCTTCACTGAGCATTGCGTGCCTCCCATCAGTCACGACAAAGGATAGGATGTCTCTGGGTCCTTAATTTGAAATCCTAAAGAGCTGCTCGAAGTCGTTTGGTGTGATGCTTATCTTCATTTTCTTGGTCGATGTGTATGTGATACCTTAAATGTCCTCAACAACTTTGGACTTTTCAATGAAGTCAAGTACTTCGTCTTCATATATCCTGCTGGTTTTCTCACAAAAATACTTCAAACCTATGTCTTGAATTAGTTCGGATATCTCTTTTACTTCATCTGATTCGTTCTTCAGAGTCTCAAAAACAAGAACCACTCCCGTTTCCAACTCAACATTTCTTGTTGGGTTTCGTTGCTTTTGAGATTTGTCTCTCTTAAGAGGAGTGTTAGATTGGGAGTTGGCTATTTTCAGTGAAATTGATAGGATTTTCAAGTTCGTGAAAATGAATTGTGAGAGTCTGCAAACTTGGTTTGTAGTAGAGCGTAAAAGAGAGCATTAGAATGGTTTAGAATGAGAGAGTGAGTGAGAGTAAAACTAATTTTTGATTGAAATTTTTTTCATATTTATACTTTTTGAAAAAGTTATCGTTGCCATTTAATAACTAGTTGTTGCACAGATTCAGTCATAGATTTTTTGACTCTTGTGGAGTTTTAGACAATCAATTTTATAACGTTATTTCTTTCTAAAAATAGAAATACAGTAGGGTATAATAATGTTGCTTTGCATTCCACATGTGCAGTAGAGTAGTAGAGCATGTTGGCCAGCTTACTGCTTTAAATCAATCATACCCAATTCACCTCGGGATTGAATAAATTTATTCTCATCAAGAGCTTTTGTAAAAATATCTGTAATTTTTTTTGGAATATATTCCAATTTAATGTGACCTTTTGGCACATGATTTCTGATAAAATGATATCTAACATCAATATGCTTAGTCCTGGAATGAACAATGATTTCTGAAATTGCCATTGCAGACGTGTTATCACAAAATATTGGAGTTTTAGAATATATTATATCGTAATCTGCAAGTTGTGACCTCATCCATAGTACTTGTTAGCACAACTTCTTACAGCAAATATCTCACTTGCATTTTCTAATCCATATTTCTTGATTGTGTTTTTCAGGTACTTGTCTTGATTTATAAATATCCTCTTTCTAACTGTTGTACCTGAAGTTCTAGAATATATTTCAAGTCTCCCATTAAACTTATTTGAAATTTAGATTTCATAATTAGGCAAATATTTCATATAGTTTATTATTAGTGTAGCCAAATATAATGTTATCAACATAAATTTGCACTAGGATATGTTCCTTATGCTTTTTAAAAAATAGGGTGATATCTACTTTTCCTCTCTTAAAATTATTCTCACATAAAAAAGTTGAGAGAGTTTCATACAATGCCCTTGGAGTTAGTTTTAAACCATTTAATGCATTGTATAACTTGTAGACATGATGTGGATGTTCAAAGTCTTCAAAATCAATTCATTTTTCCTTTGAGTAACCTTTTGCCACTAGCCTGGCCTTCTTTCTGAAGACTTCCATTTTCATCAGTTTTGTTTCTAAACACCAACTTGTAGCTATCAACTGGATAATTCTTGAGTCTTCGCACTAGATACCATACATCGTTTTTTTTGAAACAAATTTAGCTCTTTTTGCATGGCATCAGTCCAGTTTGGATCGCTTAGAGTTTCATTTATTATCTTTGGCTCAATTTCTGATATGAAACATGAAAACAGGTATTCTCTGGTTGTTGCTTTTCTAGTCTGTACAGGTGCATCCTTATCTCTAATGATGTCATTTTGTGTATGTGCCTTGATCCATCTCCTTTTGTCTTGATCAGTGGTTGTGTTTTCCAGTTGTTGTATTTTGAGCTGCTTTGGCTCTACTGCATTATTGTTCTCTTCAGTGTGTGTAGACTACTCATCCTTTTCTACAGCTTCAGAGCTCTTGTGTGCATCATATTCATCATCTATTCATGCACATTCCTCATCAAAGACATTAGCATCATGCATGGATATTTCAGATTCATCAAAAGACACATGAATTGACTCCTCAACTGTTTGTATTTTCTTGCTATATACTCCTAAGGCTTTACTAGTTATGGAGTATCCTAAAAAGGTTCCCTCGTCTATCTTAGGGTCAAATTTTCTTAGATGCTATTTATCATTGTTATGTATATAGCATTTGCATCCAAAGACATGAAAGTATTTGACACTTAGTGTTTTTCCTTTTCATAATTTATAGGGAGTTTTCTTGTGCAGTTTGTGTATGAGACATCTATTTTGGACATAACATGCAGTGTTTACTGCTTCCTCCTAAAAGTTTTTTGGTAAATCAATATCAGTAAACATTATTCTAGCAGTTTTTATAAGTGTCCTATTTTTTCTTTCTGCTACACCATTTTGTTGAGGTGTTCTAGGTGCGAAACGTTATGTTTGATGCCATGATCATTGCAGTAAACATCTATTTTTGTTTGATCAAATTCAATACCATGATCACTCCTAATTGTGATTATTTCAGTGTCGTTCTCATTTTGAACTTGCCTTAGGAATCTAGTTAGTAGACTGCAAGAACATTATCCACATATATCTTGAATAATCATCTACTATAATTAGGATATATTTCTTTCTACTCAAACTTTCTACTTCTACTCGACCAAAAAGATCCATGTGCAATGGTTCTACTATTTTACTTGAATCTGATGAGTTTAGGAGTTTGAAGTTTGCTCTAGTCTGCTTTCCCTCTTGACATGGTCTGCACAACTTATCGTTTTTGAACTTGATTTAAGAAAATCCTCTCATGAGGTTTTCTGAGGATAATTTAACTATAGTTTTGAAATTCAATTGTGTTAATCTCTTATGCCATAGCCAATTTGTATCTTCAGCACTTTTTGTGTAAAAGCATGTAATTTATGCTGACTTAGATGAGTTGAAGTCTACTGTATATATATATTTCCTGTTCTAGTTCCTATTAACTTGATTTCTTTGGTGACTTTGCCTCTTACTTAACACGAATCATGAGTAAAAGAGACATTATAATTTTTGTCACATAATTGGATAATGGATAGCAGGTTATGTTCTAAACCTTTAACATAAGTTACATCTCTAAAGATTAAAGAACCTCTCCCAAGGATTCCATAACCTTTAGATTTACCTACCATGCCTCCTCCAAAGATGACTAGGGGTCCTCCTTTTTAGTAATCTTTCAGAATTCTTTTGTTTCCAGTCATATATTCAAAGCATTCACTGTCCGCGTATCATGTTCCATCCTATTGTTTCTACAGTAAAGAATTGAAAATTGTACATGATACCCATAAACATGGCACCTAGCCTTCGCACACTAGCAACATCATGGCTAATATTTCTAAATTTTATTCATAAATTTCTATACAGGTGAAGGAATTGCACATTCCTATCATATGCTCTTCTGTTTGGGTGATCTACAATGCTGTCTTGAATTCCTTCAAGGCCATGAGTATGTTGAGAAGGTGTGGATGACACTTCTTTGTCTTCACTACCTCAGTAGCCATCCTAGGCATTTTATTCACAAGTGTCTAAAGAAGAGTTGGTACTCCTTTAGGTTCGTTTTTCATGTTGTCAGCATCTTTTTTGCTAATGTTTGTTAATTTATCAATAACCCTTTTTCTAACACTAATTTTATGCTTGAGTTGTTGTATCATTTCAGTCCTTATCTTTACAATAAGAGGATCATCATCCTCACTTTTTGGAACTCCTTGTAGATCTTCTAGATCCTTCTCCTTCTCTTAAAGTTTTGTTATTGACCTTCTGATTTGCTCCTCTCTGACTTATCTTGAGACAAGAATTACATTCATTTTCTTTAGGAGATCAATTAGCATAGTCTCATATAGTACTGGAGTTGTATTTTGCAGTAGACCAGCTTCCATTACCTCTATTCTCCCTTTTGAAGTATGCTGATTAGCTTCCACTGTTGAGATCCAATTTCCATATGTTTCAAACAATAGATCGAAATCCTTTTAGTTTGTTTGATTTGTGGTGGTTAAATGGTTGAGAAGATGATAATTTCCTGGGAGTTGATAACTTTCATCTAGGAGTTCTTTGGTTTATTCTCATATTGATCCTTCTATTGCTCAGATCCTTCTGTTGCTCAGTCTCATGTCATTCTATTGTTTCTGGTTCTTATACTCCAGATGTTGATGGAGGAGAGAATCCCTCTTGATTCTGGTTGAGACTATCATCTACCTCAGTTTTTGTTGTCATGTCTCTATGTTGTACCTCTTTTGCCTGTTCACTGCTTTGTTCGATTAAGTACTGCTCTGCTGATAAGGTTATCATCTGGTCTGTGGTAGGCTCTTCTGTAGCTATAGCTGTCTTACTTCTAGCCTCCTTTGAAGCTTTATCCTGAGTAATTTCCTCCAACACAGATAGTTGTTGTTCAATAATTGGTTGTTCTGTTGTTGTCATTAATCTTTCTTATGCATCAATTCTAACCTCTTCTCATGCCTTAGTGTGGATTGATTGAGTTGCTTTGGGTGAAGAAGGTTGTTGTTCTACTGATGTGGATGGCTCTTCTTGTTGTGGTGATGCTTCTTTTTTCTTTTGTTTCTTTGGTGGAGCTTTTGATAGGAATGTGTAATCCCTCCAATTGTGTAGAAATTGATGGAACAAAATGGCGATGTATTGGTCATAATGTAGTTAGTATATTTAGGCTAGAAGTCAAGTAGGTAGTTGCAGTCTAGGTTGGATGCTGGAGAGCAGATGGCTGCAGACGATGGACATCATATGAGCCACCAGATGCAGACTACTACAAAGAACTTTGGCTAAGCAGCTAAGGCATTCACGAGCAACAAAAGAACTTTAAAGGCTTCAGTTTCTGGGATTGAGCTTGCAGACGAGGACCATCATAGCAAGGCATGAAGTGGATCAGATCTGGATGTAGACTAAGGTTGCAGCAGAGACTTGGTGAAGACTAGGGTTACAACGTGTAGACTAGGGCTTACAGTACTAGATGCAGACTGGAGGTTACAACAGACTGGATTATGCAGAGATGATTGCTAGGGTAGGGTCAATGGTCTGGAGTCAGTCAAACTAAGATTTGAGTTAAAGCAGCAACGGCATAATTTCTGGAGATAGTCGATTGCCAGCATCAGATACAAGATGGTGGGGGACACGAGTGGCAAAGTATCATGTTGGAAACAATACCATGTTGCTAGGTTCGTTCCTTAGCCTATAAAATGAAACCGTTGAAGCTCATTAAAGTAAGGTTGTTTAATATGATTTAAAGCCAAGCGTTCAAAATAATCGAAAGTTCAAAGATTACTCAAGAGAGCTAATTCGTGAAGATCACAGTGAAAGTAGTGTCACTAGTCTCTAGAATAACACATCTTGCAGCAGATTCCTGAGTTTGGATATGTACAAAGGATCTGAGTCCTTTATTTTTTGTACAAGTAGATAATTTGTAAAAGGGAGTTTTCTTGTAAGCTCAAACAAGAAGGTAGTGATACTCACCTCTTGGCTTAACTACACTGGTCACCAAGGAAAGACTAGACTAAGCTCTTGATTATCATTTGATAACGAGTGTCTGAACCAGTATAAATATTGTGTCTATTACTTGCCTTTATTGCTTGATATTTAGAACGGTTAGAAACAAATCATCACAGCCAAACAAAGATAAACTCAAAGAGTTTGAACTCTGGTGCAGACTACCAACTGCCATCTACAGATACCTAAGTGGTCTGCATAGAACAGTGCTCTACAAAGAATTAGTATTCCGTATTAAAACTTAGAAAAAGTTTTGAAACAACCTATTCACTCCCCCTCCCCTCTAGGTTGAATCTTGGACCCTATAATTGGTATCAGAACCTGACTTTCAAGACTTAATAGGTTGTGGAAAGAAAAGGTCATTTGCAAAGAAGTTACTAACAGTTTGTTTTTGTGAAGAACAATGGCACCACCAAAGTTTCCTAAGTGTCCTAACAGTGGAGAACCTCAATCATGTTCATTTGACAAGAACCATTGGAAGCTAAGGATACTTGCATATCTCAATTCAATAGACGAAAGAATGCAAGATATCATCACTGATAGACCTCACATTCCAATGATGCCGGATCCAATGGATTCAACAAAAGAAGTATACAGGCCGAAGACTCTTTGGTGCAGAGAAGACTGTGATCTAGTGCTGGTTGATAGAAAAGCTCAAAACCAGATATTCAAATCCCTTAATGACAACATGTTTGAAATAGTGGTTCATACAACACTGTAAAGGAGGCATGGGAAGCTCTACTGCTAAGGAATAAAGGAACCAACGAAATAAGGGAGAATAAGAAGGATGTCAAAAAAAGAAAATACACGATGCCAGAAAGAAAACCTTGGCTATCAAAGCACAAGAAAAAATCCTGAAATCAATGGGAGAAGAGGAGACAACTGATTCTTCGTCTGCAAGTGAGGACTATCTGAAGAGCTGGCACTAATGGAAAAGAAATTCAAAAAGCTATTCAAGAAAAAGAACTTCAGGAAGAACTTTCCCTTGAAGACAAAGAAAGCAGAAAAGGAAGTGTGTTACAACTGTGGCAAACCAGGGCAATTTGTTGCATAATTCAAAAAGGACCACAACAAAGGCAATTCTTGAAGAAAAGAAAAAGGCAAAGTCTATCCTGCAAAGACATGGAGCGATACAGACTCTGATGATGAAAGCACAATGTCAAACGCTCATCTACACCATCAGCAACCACCTCTACTGCACCCAGTCTATTATATCTTAGTCTACATGTTGTACTGTGAGACCTCATCTGCACCAGTCCCTATTGCAACCTCGTCTGCACATAAATCCGTTGCACATTGATGCATTCTGTGTTGGTCCTCGTCTGCAAGCTCAGTTCCTAGATCCTGAAGACTTTGAGTGACTTTTTTTGTTCATCAATGACTTAGTTATTTATCCAAAGCCCTCTGTAGTAGTCTGTATCTGGTGGCTCATCTGATTTTCATCATCTGCAGCCGTCTGCTCTCCAATATCCAACCTAGACTGTAACTACCTACTTGACTTCTAGCCTAAACATCCTAACTATATTATGATTAATACATCCTAGTTTTGTTACATCAATTTCTATACAATTGGAGGGATTGCATATTCCTATCAATCTCCTCCTAAATTGATGCTAACAAAAACTCCTATATAAAACAACAAGATTACAACTTTTCTTGTTCTTAAAAATTACATTATTTTTCGTTTTACAAACCAAAAACATAAAGAAATAGAAAGAAAAAGCAGTAGAGATTTTAAACTTACCTTTGATGCTCTTTTCCTTTGTTGCGCTTATGCCTGTGTTCTTTCTCTGATACTTTTCTGCGCTTTTTGGATCTTTCTTCTGAATCTCTGTGTCATCTGTGTTCATCATGAGACTGTTTTCCATGATGTCTGTGTCTTTTAGCACACCTTTTCCTATCAGAGGAATGTCTCCTCTTGGTTGCAGAAGACTTCTCCTCCGGAGTCTCAGCTGGGGTCTTCTGCTGCTCTACTACAAGAGTCCTTTGTGCTTCTTCTTCTGCAGCTTACTTCTCTCGCTTTTTTTTTTTTTTTTTTTTGCATTTAGGGTAGAGGTGAGAGAGTCATTTGCAGTCCGCATAGCCTGAAGTTCAGAGAAGATGTTCTTTTGAACTACTTCAAGTTTGGTTTCAAGGAGTCCAAACTTTGTGTCATTGTTGCGTAAGGTTTCATCAAGCTGCTGCCTCGTGGTTTGCAGTTCCTTTTGAGTGGTTGCAATTCCTTGTACATTTTCCTGAGATCTGCTTTGTGTTGTCCTTTGAATTTGTTGAGATTTGAAGAGCTCAACCTGTATTGTTAAAGGTTGAGGGCATTTGCTCTTTGCATTTGGTTAATGATCCCTACTGTTAGCTTGTCAAGAGATGTTTAAAGTTCATCAAAGCCTTGAGTTCGGATTTCCCTTTCATGTTCAAACTCCTCTGCTATCAGCTGCATGGTGTGAAGTAACTCATGAAGTATGTCTCTGTTCCATTCGCGCATGTTGTATAGTTCTTGGTCCAAATTTCCCAGCCTGTAGTTTGTAGTGTCTTCTGAAGTAGAGGAGGGTAGCTTTTGTGAAGATGGCCTTGGTTGTACTGAGAGAATTTGAACATCATCATCAAATACTGCCTTCATGGTCTGGACTACAGAAGGAGGAGTTGTCTGGTCTGCAGAGGCACTGCTGCTTGGCATGCCTTGTGTAACTTGTATGGAAGATAGATCTGCTTGTGTTTGCACCTTTCCAAAGGAGGAGGGTGGTGTAAACAGCAGATTAGACAGACTGTGTAAGGCCAGACGAGTTAGAGTGGATTATTCTGTCTCGTCTGCATCCTTTGTCTCAGCTACAGTGTGAGGTAGTGCTAGATCCCATCTTGCTGTTGTTGTGGCCATCATTAGCTCTTCTACTGTAGGAAATTCCTCTTCATGTTCTTGCTCTTCAGGGAGTTCTTCATGAGTTTCTTCCTTTGCAGCTATCTCAAGAAGAACCTCAAGTAGTGCTTCAGCAGTTCCTTTAGCTGCAGGTTGGTCAACCTCAGTGGGTTCATGAACCTCAGCTGCTTGATCTTCAGCTACCAGAGCTATCACTACTTGTTTTTTTTGCTGTAGATTCTTCTATTCCATAGCCTTCTACTTGAGATTTAGTGAGATCTTCTACTTCCTCTTCTATAGGTTGCTCTTCTACACGTTCCTCAGCTACTTGTTCTACTGCAGGGGACTCTTCTACAGTGGTCTCAGCTGGAGTAGACTACTCCTGGATACCTTCCTTTGCAACTTGATCTATGATATCATCATTATCATCATAAGCATCAGGTTGTGGTTGGTCATTACCATCATTCCCATCATCATCTGATGGTTGATACTCTCCCAAGTCAGGTTTTGAGAGATAATCATATATTTCTTCTACTGTAGCGAGTACATGCTTTGTCAAGAGCTTCTTGAGCTCGGCTTCAATTATAGGAGTATTTACAAACTCAATTGGCCTGAGTATTGCATGTCTTAGCCTGGTTGTCTTCAAGGTAGAGTCTTTGAATTCAGTGTGCCATTTAGGAGAATGTGAGCCTCCTTAGGTCTTGTTGACCTGCTGGCTATTTTCTTCTATATTTGAGCTAGTTGACAGCCTCTGCCTCTGTCATCCTGTTGGATTCTCCAATTAAGGTAGGAGATCAGTCTGGATTTACTCTGTAAAGGGTCTTAGGTCCTGAAGGGACCAATATTGGTCTGGAAGATCTTGTTTGTCTTCGAGTCCTTATTGGCCTCTTGATTGGGAGTTTGTGTTGAGCCACAAACTCCTGAATCATGCCTTCCCTTTGTTTTTCAGCTGCTGCTCACCTTGCTTCTTCTCTTTAAGCAGTGAAAAGGTTGTTCTTGCTGTTCTGGTTCTGAGCAGTCAAGCTTGTTTTTCTTTGTTTAATACTGTCTGCATGACTGTATCTATGACCTTTTCTGGAGAAAGTCTAACTTGTGTTATTGTGGTTGTTGTCCAGAATTTTGTTGTAGTATACGGTTGCTCTTCTGCAAACACAGAGGTGTCCATTCTACTGCTTGTGAAGGGAATGATTGCTGTGGTTGTTGGCTCTGCTGCAGTGATTCCTATTGTGAGGGAGGGTGCAGGAGAGGTAGCTTGAGTTGGTCCAGTCCCCAGAGCTACGAGATCAGCTTCTATTTTCCTTATCTCATTCTCTGTATATCCATTAACAATAAGTATTTTTCTGAACTGAGCTCAAGGGCCTTCAGTAGTCTGCTCCATTGTTAAACTCTTCTGAGTTTCCAGGATGAGGTTTTGAAGGTTCTCGTTTGCTCTATTCTTCAAATATTTGAATGCCACATTGGCATCATGGAGTACAGCTAGCTCCGGTGCCTTAGGAGGCATTCTTGAGGATGAGGTCTCAGTAATGTGTCTAATCTGTACATCTGTAGATTATACTTCCACCTCCATTAGAGTTGATTCTCTAGCAGGATGATCAGAGATGGTTTCTTCATCGGAAGCTTGCATGATTAGCTTCCTTTTTGTCATCCTTTGCTATTTCTTCTTGAGTGGTTGTGTTCTTCTTGCTGGCGCTTTCTTGATTTGCTTGGTTGTTGATCTTGTATGTATTGTAGTGGTCGTCTACACAGCTTTTCTTCTCGTCTGCACTTCTGCAGACTTGGGTGGTTGGTCTGCAGGCTTGATAATGGTTTGTACTGCTCCATTATACTTTGTCAATCCAATAGGCTGCTTGTCTATCTTCTTGACATCAATTTTCTTGGCCACGGTCCATGGCCTCCCTTCCTTGTCGGATAATTGCAATTTCTATTTAAGAAGAATGCTGATCACCCTACCAAACAATGGCTGTTTTGATTGTATAGCCTTTGCAATATGATACATGAGCAGTTGTGCCCAATTGACTACATGTCCTGTAAGAATGGCACATATGTTCTCCTGCTGATCAGTTATAATCTGATCTTTGCTGAATTCAATTGAAACAATGACTTTCTTGACTATGTCAGCAAGCAGTTTGTGTTGTTTGGAAAAGAACTTCTTCATAGTTCTTATTCCCTCATTCCACTTGTCTTTTGGAAGCATGGCATGTCCCCCTATTGTCACAATTTCAGGTGGAATTATCCTCGACCCTCCATTTGAAAGGTTGAAGGACTGAGCAAAGTCATCAGTCTTGATGTAGATGGCTATCTTCGATGCAACAGGGGTGAGGGAGATTAACTGTAAGTTGTCCTTTACTTTTGCTTTGTCGATGAAATCAAGTACCTCTTTTTCATAAATTCTGTTGGTTCGTTCACAGAAGTTCTTGAGTCTAATTTCTTGAATTAGATCGACAACTTCCTTTACTTTATGTGATTCATTTCGAACACTGCTGAAGTCGAACACAACTCCAGTTTGGAGTTCGATCTTTCTAGATGGACTCGATTCATCAGATTTAGAACTCTTCTTTGAGATGTTTGATAGAGTGTTGGCCATTTCGAAGAGTGTGTTTAAAGGATCTTGAGTTTTAAAGATGAATTTAAGAGAAATTAAAAGCTAGGGTTTTTCAGTTCTTGATTGTAGTAGAGGGTTTCGAGATTAGAGAGAGAATTTAAGCACTTAGAGAGAGAAAGATATGTAGCATAGGCAAGGAACATTGTTATAACTTCTAATCTTGCTACAGGGGCAAATGTTTCATCAAAATCAATTCATTCTTCTTGTGAGTATACTTCAGCAACTAATCTAGCCTTATTTCTGATGACTATTCTATTTTCATCAGATTTATTTCTAAATACCCATTTGCAGCCTACAACTGGATAGTTCTTGGGTCTTGGTGTAAGATACCATACCTCATTTCTTTTTAACTCATTTAGTTCTTCTTGCATAGCATCTACCCAGTTTGGATCATTTAGAGCTTCACTTATTACCTTTGGTTCTTTTTCAGATATGAAACAAGCAGATATGCATTCTGCATTTGTTGTCTTTCTAGTCTGCACAGATGCATTTTTATCTCCTATTATGTCACTCTGTGTATGAGCCTTAATCCATCTTCCTTTGTCTTGTTCATTAGTTTCCAATTGTTGTTGAGGTTGCTCTTTTGTCTCTTCTGTAGTGTCATTATGTGTAGAAGACTCTTCCTTGTCTGCAGCTTTAATGACCTCTTCTTCAGGCTACTCATTACATGCATATTCCTCATCAAATATATTTGCATTTCTCATGAATGTTTCTGATTCATCAAATGATACATGGACTGACTCCTCAACAATCTTTGTTTTTTTATTGTATACTCTAAACGCTTTGTTGTTTGTAGAATACCCTAAGAAAGTTCCCTCATCTGTCTTAGGATCAAATTTTTGTAGATAGCTTTTATCATTGTTGTGTATATAGCATATGCATTCAAAAGCATGAAAGTATTTGACACTTGGTTTCTTTCCTTTCCATAATTCGTAGAGGGTTTCCTCATAAAGTTTGTGAATTGTGCATCTATTCTGAGTATAGAAAGCTGTATTAACTGCTTCTGCCCAAAAGCTTTTAGATAAGTTTGCATCAGAAAGCATTATCCTAGTTGCCTCTATGACTGTTCTATTCTTTCTCTCGGCCACATCATTTTGTTGGGGTGTTCTTGGTGCCGAGAAGTCGTGTTTAATTCCATGATCATTGTAGTAGACATCTATTCCTGTCTGATCAAACTCAGTGCCATGATCACTTTTAATTGTGATGACTTCTGTCCCTTTTTCATTTTGAATTGAATCTGTCTAAGGAACCTTGTCAGCAGACTACAAGTTTTCACTCTTTTTATGTAAGAACATTACCCAAGTCAAACAGGTAGTTGCAGTCTAGGTTAGATGCCAGTGAGCAGACGTTTGCAGATGTATAGGCATCATGCAGACCACCAGATACAGACTTCTACAGAGGACTTTGGATGAACAACTATTTCAAAGTCTCCAAGATCTAAGGACTGAGCTTGCAAACAAGAATCAACACAGAATGCATCAAAGTACAACAGAACTGGGTGCAGACCAAAATTACAGCAGAGACTGAGTGCAGACTAGGGTTGCAGTATGGGATGCAGACTAGGGTTGCGGCAGAGACTAAGTGTAAACTGAAGGTTGCAGCAGACTGAGTGCAGCAGAGGATGGTTGCTAGTGGTTGGATAAAAGGCCAGGAGTCAGTCAATCAAGGATTTGAGTTAAAGTAGCAACGGCACAAATTCTGTATATAGTGGACTGCCAGCATCAGGAACGAGATGTTAGGGAATACTAGTGGCAAAGTGTCATTCCAGGAAAACTGCGTTGTCTGCCACAGGTTCGTTCCTTGAGCCTTTAAAAGGGAATCGATGAGGCTTGTTGAGAAATGCTGTTGAACAAGGATTGAAAGGCAAAGAGTGCAAGGCAATCTAAACATTCAGAGATTACTCAAGAAAGCCAAATCGAGAAGATACAGTTGAAAATGTCACTAGTTTGGAGAAGAACAAGTCTTGCAGCAGAGTCTAGAGTTTGGATTTGTGCAAAGCATCTAGGATCTTTATCTTTTGTACAAGTTAAACAACTGATAAAAGGAAGTTTCTTGTAAGCTCAAACAAGGAGATAGTGATACTCACCTCTTGACTTGACTACACTGATCACCAAGGGAAGACTATACTAAGCTCTCGATTATGATTTGATATCCAGTGTTTGAACCAGTATAAGTACTATGTCTATTTATTGTTTTTACTGCATTGATATTTAGAATTGCTTCTAACAACAATGCCAAAAGGGATAAACTCAAAGAGTTACAAATCTCTATTGCAGACTACCAATTGTCATCTGCTGAGTAGTCTATATAGAACAATAGTCTATACAGAATAAGTATTCTGCACAAAAAGATCATTAAAGTCTTATATAACTTATTCACCCTCCCCCTGTAGGTTGAAACTCGAATCTTACAATTGGTATTAGAGTCTGACTTTCCAGACTTATCAGTTATTAGAAAGAAAAGGTCACATATTCTATTTGCAAAGAAGTTACTAATAGTTTGTTTGTGTGAAGATTATCATCAACAATGGCACCACCAAAGTTCCTCAAATGTCTTAACAGTGGAGAACCTCCAACTTGCTCTTTCGACAAGTTCAACCACTGGAAGCTAAGAATACTTGCACATCTTAACTCAATTGACGAAAGAATGCAAGACATTGTCCTGGATGGACCAAATGTCCCAATGATGTCAGATCCAAAGAATTCAAAAAAAGAAGTACAACGACCAAAATCCCTCTAGTCCAGAGAAAACTGAGATCTAGAGATGGTTGGAAGAAAAGCTCTAAATCAAATATTCAAATCCCTTGATGACAACATGTTTGAAATTATGGTTCATATCAAGACAGAAAATGAAGCATGGAAGGCTCTACTGCTAAAAAACGAAGGAACAAATAAGATCAGAGAGAACAAAAGGATGTATTGATACAACAATACGAACTCGTCTCAATGAGATCTGATGAGAATCTGACCACCTTCTTTGAAAGATTCAATGTTCTCATCAACAATCTCAAAACCTTAGGAAAGACTTTCGAAAACAAGGAAGTCAACCTAAAGTTCATGAGATCTCTTGGTGAAATCTGGAATACAAAGACAACGGCTATAAGAGAATCCAGAGATCTAACAAAGATGTCCTTGGCTCAACTGTATGGTGTTCTGCATACCTACAATCTTGAAGTAGAGCAGAAGAAGCAGATTGATGACGCAAGAAAGAAAAACCTTGGCTTTCAAAGCTCAAGAGAGAGTTTTGAAATCCATGGCAGAAGAGGAGAATAGTCATACCTTGTCTGCAAGTGAAGAAGATCTATCAGAAGAATTGACACTAATGGGAAAGAAGTTCAAAAAACTATTTAAAAAGAGAACCTTAAAAAAAACTTTCCCTCAAAAACCAAAGATGCAGAAAAGAAAGTCTGCTACAACTGTGGCAAAGCAAGGACACTTTGCTGCTCAATGTAGACGATCAAAGCAAGACTCGTCTGCACCAAAGTTCAAGAAGGACCATAACAAGGTCACCTTTGGGAAAAAGGAAAGAGGCAAGGCTTATGCAGCAAAGACATGGAGTGACACAGACTCTGATGATAAAGATATCATGTCAAATGCTCAGTTATGTCTCATGGCCAAAGAAGATGAACAAAAGCAGGTATTTGATCTCTCTGACTCAGAGGTCACCACAGAGGAATTGAAGAAAGCACTTGAAGAAACCTCTGAAAGATTTATTTCCCTTTTAAAGAAAAATAAAGAAAATCTTTAGCAAATTGCATTCTCAAAGAGAAATGCAATTGAAATGAAGAGACTAGCAATAGTCTAATCAATGCTCAAGATAAGCAGAAGAAAGCCAATGAAAAGGTCAAACTTCTCAATGCAATAGTGGAAACACTTACATTGAGAAACACTGAGCTTCAAAAGCAGGTAGATTCCTGGAATGGCAAGACCTTAGATCTGCAAAAACTTATCAACACAGGTCAATCCTCCCATGATAAAATTGGGTTGGGATACAATGAGTGGTTGAACAGTAATGCAGATAAAAAGGTCACTACCAAGGAAGTTGAGCAGACCACTACAAAATTTCTATAGAAAAAGAACATTCCTACTACAGCAGGTGTGCAGAAGAAGAATGTCTCTACTGCAGCATATGTGCATAATAGCCAACTCTTTGCTGCACAAACTGTGCAAAACAGCAAGAGCTCTGCTGCACTACCAGTACTGAGAAAAACCAATATGCTCAAGAGATCTCTACTGCAAAGTAGGATCTCTACTCCTCACCCTCAAAAGAATTGGAGCAGATTACCAGTACATGCTTATGATAAATATAATAAGAAGCAGAAGTCAGGAAACTCAAAAAGGGAATTTAGTAAAAGGCCTTATGAAGCTCAACATACACCTAACTATTCGCTATGGAATAACTTCTCAAGATCAACTTGGAGAAAACCATATTCAAGACATACTTGCTCATGTCAAGAGAACCAGACTAAGTGGAGCAAACCACTAAGAAGCATAAGACCAAAGGTCTACTTCTTTACCTGTTGCAAAATTGGCCACAAATCATTTGAATGCTGGAACTCACACAAGAAGATAATTCAAGTGTGGATTCCAAAAGTTAACCAATAAGGACCCAAATGAGTGGGTACCATGTACAAGCTCTCCATGTTTTCATTACAGGAAAAGCAAAAGGGCATATGGTACTTGGACAGTGGATGCTCAGGACATATGACAGGAAACAAATCCAACCTTGAAGATTTCAGAAAAGAACAAGGTACAACTAAAGGTTATGGAACCCTTGGTACAGGTTCTTTAATCTTTAGAGATGTTGCTTATGTTAAGGGCTTAGAACATAACCTGTTGTCTATTAGTCAATTGTGTGATAAAAATTATGATGTGTCATTTACTTATGATACATGTCAAGTAAAAGATAAAATCACACAAGAAGTCAAATTACTAGGAATTAGAAAAGGAAACATATATGCGACTTTGATTCATCACAATCAAAACAAACTACTTGTTTCTACACTAAAGAAGCTGAAGATACAAATTGGCCATGACACAAAAGATTAGCTCATCTTAATTTCAAAACTATAGCAAGACCGTTCTCAGAAAACCTAGTAAGAGGACTCCCACAAATAAAATTTTAAAAGGATAAACTATGCAGACCACGTCAGGAAGGAAAGCAGTCTAGGACAAGCTTTAAATCCTTAAGCTCCTCAGAATCAATTAGGATTCTTGAACTGTTACATATGGATCTATTTGGTCCAATTGAGATGGAAAGCTTAAGCAGAAAGAGGTACACTTTAGTTATAGTAGATGATTACTCTAGATATACTTGGATAATATTCCTACATAAAAAGAGTGAAACATGTAGTTTGCTAACAAGGTTCCTTAGACAGATCCAAAATGAAAAAGGAATAGAAGTGATCATGGTACTGAGTTTGATCAAACAGGAATAGATGTCTACTGCAATGATCATGGAATTAAACATAACTTCCCAGCACCAAGAACACCCCAACAAAATAGTATAGTTGAAAGAAAGAATAGAACACTTATAGAGGCAACTAGAAAAATGCTATCTGATGCAAACTTATCTAAAAACTTCTGGGCAGAAGCAATAAACACAGCTTGCTACACTCAGAATAGATGCACAATTCACAAGCTTTATAAGAAAACCCCCTATGAATTGTGGAAAGTAAAGACACCAAGTGTTAAATACTTTCATGCCTTTGGATGCATTTCCTATATACACAACAATGATAAAAACTATTTACAAAAATAGTTTTTATGCCTTTGGATGCATAACTTCCCAGCACCAAGAACACCCCAACAAAATAGTATAGCTGAGAGAAAGAATAGAACACTTATAGAGGCAACAAGAACAATGCTATCTGATGCAAACTTATCTAAAAACTTATGGGCAGAAGCAATAAACACAGCTTGCTACACTCAGAATGGATGCACAATTCACAAGCTTTATAAGAAAACCCCCTATGAATTGTGGAAAGGAAAGACACAGAGTGTTAAATACTTTCATGCCTTTGGATGCATTTGCTATATACACAACAATGATAAAAACTATTTACAAAAATTTGATCCTAAGGCAGATGAGGCAACCTTCTTAGGATACTCAACAAACAGCAAAGCATTTATAGTATACAATAAAAGAACACAGACTGTTGAGGAGTCAGTTTATGTATCATTTGATGAAAAAGAAACATTCACAAGGGATGCAAATGTATTTGATGAGGAATATGCATACAATGAACATGCTGCAGAAGAGGTCATTAATACTGCAGACAAGGAAGAGTCGTCCGCACATAATGACACTGCAGCAGAGGCAGAAGAACAACCTCAACAACAATTGGAATCTAATGAACAAGACAAAGGAAGATGGATTAAGGCACGTACACAGGATGACATAATAGGAGATAAGAATGTATCTGTGCAGACTAGAAGAGCAACAAATGCTAAATGTCTATCTACCTGTTTCATATCTGAAATAGAACCTAAGGTAATAAATGAAGGTCTAAATGATCCAAACTGGGTAGAAGCAATGCAAGAAGAACTAAATGAGTTCGAAAGAAATAAAGTATGGTATCTCACACCAATACCCAAAAACTATCCAGTTGTATGATGCAAATGGGTGTTTAGAAACAAATCTGATGAAAATGGAACAATTATCAGAAACAAGGCTAGATTAGTTGCTAAGGGATACTATCAAGAGGAACGAATTGACTTTGATGAAACCTTTGCACCTGTGGCAAGATTAGAAGCCATAAGAATGTTCCTTGCCTATGCAGCATACCTAGGATTTAAAGTCTATCAAATGGATGTAAAAAGTGCATTCCTAAATGAAAAGCTGCAAGAGGAAGTTTATGTTGAACAACCTCCTAGCTTTGAGAACTATGAATATCCCAAGCATGTATATAGGCTAGATAAGGCATTATATGGATTAAAGCAAGCACCTAGGGCATGGTATGAAACTCTCTTAATCTTCCTCTATGAAAATAAATTTGAAACAGGAAAGGTAGATAGCACTCTCTTCTTAAAGAAGCATAAAAAACACATATTGTTAGTGCAAATCTATGTTGATGATTTTATATTTGGATGCACTAATGATAAGCTTTGTGAAGAGATTCAGAGGATAGGCATCGAAAACGCAGCAGAGAAAGTGAGGAAGAACGAAGATACAAGCGCAGTAGAGGCAAAGAGCATCAAAGGTAAAACTCAGATTGCTCATTTTTAATTATGTTGTTATGAACAATGTAATTTAGTTGAACATAGTTTCAACAAGATGTATTTATTTAGTTGGAAAAAGTAGTGTGCTTGTTGTATTACATAGAAGTTTTTGTTAACATCAATTTAAGGGGAGATTGAAAGGTCTGCAAAAAGATCTAGACATCACAAGAAGCAGACCTCAAGGCATAGGACTATGGGGGAGCAATCTTATGAAGAACGAAGACGACATCAACATCACAGAGATTCAGAACAAAACACTCTCAAGCGCATCAAAGAAAAAAAACACAAAAGGTAAGTTTAAACAACTCTACTGCTCTTTTTGTTAATTTTTGTTTACCAAATGATGTAACTAAGTAGCTAAAAAAGTTATAATCTTGTTGTATTACATATGAGTTTTTGTTAGCATCAATTTAGGGGAAGATTGATAGGAATGTGCAATCCCTTCATTTGTATAGAAATTGATGTAACAAAACTGAGATGTATTAGTTATAATGTAGTTAGTGTGTTTAGTCTAAAAGTCAAGTAGGTAGTTACAGTCTATGTTAGATGCTAGTGAGCAGACGATTGTAGATGTATAGGCATCATACAGACCACCAGATGTAGACTTCTACAGAGAACTTTGGATGAACAACTATTGCATTGATAAGAAACAAAAGACGTCAAAGTCTCCAAGATCTAAGAATTGAGCTTGCAGACAAGAATCAACATAGAATACATCAAAGTGCAGCTGAACTGGGTACAGACCAAAGTTACAGCAGAGACTGAGTTCAGACTAGGGTTGCAGTATGGGATGCAGACTAAGGTTGCGGTAGAGACTAAGTGTAAACTGAAGGTTGCAGAAGACTGAGTGCAGCAGAGGATGGTTGCTAGTGGTTGGATCAAAGGTCAGGAGTCAGTCAATCAAGGATTTGAGTTAAAGTAGCAACGGCATAAATTCTGGAGATAGTGGACTCCCAGCTTCAGGAGCGAGATGGTGGGGAACACTAGTGGCAAAGTGTCATTCCAGGAAAAGTGTGTTGTCTGCCACAGGTTCGTTCCTTGAGCCTTTAAAAGGGAACCGATGAGGCTTGTTGAGAAATGCTATTGAACAAGGATTGAAAGGCAAAGAGTGCAAAGCAATCTAAACATTCAGAGATTACTCAAGAAAGCCAAATCGAGAAGATATAGTTGAAAATGTCACTAGTCTGCAGAAGAACAAGTCTTGCAGCAGAGTCTAGAGTTTGGATTTATGCAAAGCATCTAGGATCTTTATCTTTTGTACAAGTTAGACAACTAGTAAAAAGGAAGTTTCTTGTAAGCTCAAACAAGGAGATAGTGATACTCACCTCTTGACTTGACTACACTGGTCACCAAGGGAAGACTAGACTAAGCTCTCAATTATGATTTGATATCGAGTGTTTGAACTAGTATAAATACTGTGTGTATTTATTGTTTTTATTACATTGATATTTAGAATTGCTTCTAACAAATCATCACACCCAAAAAGAGATAAACTCAAAGAGTTACAAATCTTTATTGGAGACTACCAATTATCACCTGTAGACTACCTGAGTAGTCTGCATAGAACAATAGTCTGCACAGAATAAGTATTCCGCATAACAAGATCATTAAAGTCTTATACAACCTATTCCACCCCCCCCCCCCCCCCCCCCCCCCTATAGGTTAAAACTCAAACCTTATATTTTCCTTTGTGTAGCCTTCAAGGATGGATTTGTTTCCTGTCATGTGTCCTGAGCATCCACTATCCAGATACCATATGCCCTTTGGTTTTTCCTGCATTGAAAACATACTGAGTGGTTTTGGTACCCACTTATATGGGTCCTCATTTATTATATTTTGGAACCCACACTTGAATTATCTTCTTATGAGTATTCCAGCATTCAAAGGACTTGTGGCTAATTTTTCCATAGGTAAAGCAGTAGACATTTGGTCTTGTGCTTGTTAGTGGTCTGCTCCACTGTGTCTGCTGCAGTTGACATGAGGATATATGTCTCAAGTATGGTTTTTTCTCCAAATTGTTCTGGAGATTTTGTTCCATGCTGAGTGGTTGGGTGCTTGCTGAGCTTCATAAGGCCTTTCACTGAATCCTTTTGTAAGATTCTTGGCCTTCTGTATTTTATGATAGACTGGTTCTGGTGTTCTTCTCTAGCCCTTTTGGGTTTGAGCAGTAGAGGTCTTACTTTGCAGTGAAGATCTCTTTTACAGACTGTTCTTGCCTTTTGGTTCTTTATGTGTAGTGAAGCTTTTGCTCTTTTGCACATTCTGTATAGCAGAGTTTTTGCTCTTTTGTACATCTGTTGTAGTAGAAGGATTTCTCTTCTGCATGTCTAATGCATTTGAGGTCTACCTCTTCTGCATAGTTTTTGCAGTAGCCTGTATTGTTTTTCAACCAGTCATTATATCCTAACCCAGTTTTATCATGGAAGGATTGACCTGTGCTGAGTAATTTTTGCAGACACAAAGTCTTGCTATTCCAAGCATCTACTTACTTCTGAAGCTCAGTGTTCTTCAAAGTAAGTGTTTCCACTACTGCATTGAGAAGTTTCACCTTAAAATTTACTTCTTTTAGTTTATCTTGAGCATGGATTAGATTATTGTTAGTCTTTTCATCTGTTGAATTGCATTTCTCTTCGAGAATTGCAATCTCCTTAAGATTTTCTTTATTTTCCTATAAAAGGGAAATAAAGTTCTCAGAGGTTTCTTGAAGGGCTTCTTTCAATTCCACTATGGTGGCATCTGAATCAAAGAGATCAAATACCTGCTTTTGTTCATCTTCTCTGGCCATGAGACATAACTGAGCATTTGATATGATATCTTCATCATCAGAGTCTGTGTCACTCCATGTCCTTGCCGCATAAGCTTTGCCTCTTTCCTTTCTTCTAGAGGTGCCTTTGTTTTGGAGAACAAAAAAAGATCTCTACTGCTCAAACCCAGAAGGGCTGGAGCAGAACACCAGTACGAGTTGATGAGAAATATCATAAAATGCAGAAGGCTAAGAATCTTAGAAAGGGATTCAATGAAAGGTCTTATGAAGCTCAGTATGCACCTAACTACTCAGTATGAAACAACTTCTCTAAAACAACTTGGAGAAGGCCACACTCGAGATACATCTGCTCATGTCAAATGCAGCAGACAAAGTGGAGCAGACCACTAATAAGTACAAGACCAAAGGTCTACTGCTTTACCTGTGGCAATCTTGGCCACAAGGTCTACTGCTCTGTTGCTCATGTATCAGCTTGCCAAGGCTGTATAGTCAAAGCAACCGTTGTTCGAAAGGATAATCAGCATCCTTTTCAAACAAAAACTGCAGCTATCCGACAAAGAAGGGAGGCCATGGATGGTGGCCAAGCAGATTGACATCAAGAAAATAGGCAAGCAGCCTATTGCACTGACAAAGCAGACTACTGCACTAGAAACCATTGTCAAACCTGCAGACCATCCACCAAAGTCTACAGAAGTGCAGACGAGAAGAAAGGCTATGCAGACCACTATAGTAGTACAGACGAGATCAGCAGTAAAGCAGATCAAGAAAGTATCAGTCAGCAAAGCCCAACCAACCAAGAAGAAGCAGTAAAGAATGACAAGAAGAAAACTACTTATGCAAGCCTCAGACGAGGAAACCATTTCGGATCACCCTGCTACAGAGCCAACTCTCATGGAGGTGGTAGTACAATCTACAGAAGTGCAGACTAGGCACATTGTTTTGCCCTCGTCCTCAAGAATACCACCAAAAGCACCAGAATTAGCCGCACTCCATGATTCCAATGTGGCATTGAAGTTTTTAAAGGCTGGAGCAGACGAGAACCTTCAAAATCTGATCTTGAAAACTCAAAAGAGTTTAATCCTGGAGCAGACTAGTGAAGGACCTCAAGATCAGTTCAGACAAAAGCTTATTACTGAAGGATACACAAGGGATAAAATAAGGGAAATAGAAGCCAATCTAGCAGCCTTGTAGACTGGACCAGCTCAAGACATCTCTGGTATCTCTGCTGCACTCTCCCTCATAATCAAAACTACTACAGCAGAATCAATCCAGGCAGATAGCAGACTATGATTGGAGAAACTGATGGGATATCATAAGCCGAAGTCTAACAACTAGCTCAACTTCAAAAGAAAATAGCCAGCAGGTCAACAAGACCAAAAGAAGCACATTTTCTATTCAATGGGGCACTTGAATTCAAGGACTCCACCTTGAAAACTACCAGACTCAGACATGCTATACTCAGACCCATTAAGTTTGTAAACACACCTGCAGTCGAGACTGAGCTAAAGAAGCTCATAGTTAAACATGTACAAGCAGCAGTCGAGGAGATATATAACTCACACTGCAACTAAGGCAACTCCATCAAAGGATGTAGAAGAGCCAACAACAATGCAGTCAACATATGTTCAAACTATAATAGGAGTCACTCCCTCTCGAGATGACAATGAGAACATACTAAACATTCTATTTTTACCACAATCCTCATTTGGATTGGCACAAACTGTATCAAATTAACCATCTGAAGTACAAGTACCTATACAAAGTGGGACCTCTGCACCTCAGATGACACTAGCTGAGATGACACCAACAACAATCAAGAATCTAAATGAGGCACTTGATGAAGATATTCAGGTCATTTTCATTCAACCAACACAACGAGCAGCACGGATACAATCGTCTCCTTCAGAAACTACCACGGGCTACAGACTTTAAAGGATGGATCAAGATATCTATGACATGCACTCATAGACCAGAGATGTATTTCATGATCTTCTTGAAACTCTGCAACCAATTGCAGAAGACTTATAAGCAGAAAGGCACATCAGACATAAACCTTTGACGATTTTCTCTCTACACTCAATAATTTGGCACCAGGAGTCATTGATCAACTGAAATTGCAGAAGAGACTTGGTGAAGACTAGGGTTACAACGTGCAGACTAGGGCTTATAGTACTGGATACCGACTGGAGATTACACCAGACTGGATTATAGCAGAGATGATTGCTAGGGTTGGGTCAAAGATCTGGAGTCAGTCAAAAACAAGATTTGAGTTAAACCAGGAACGACATAATTTCTGGAGATAGTGGACTGCCAGCACCAAAAACAAAATGGTGGGGGACACAAGTGGCAAAGTTTCAAGTCAGAAATAGTACCATGTTGTTGGGTTTATTCCTTGAGCCTATAAAAGGGAGCCGTTGAAGCTCATTGAAGTAAGGCTGTTGAATGTGATTGAAAGACAAGCATTTAAAACAATTGAAAATTCAAAGATTACTCAAGAGAGCTAATTTGTGAAGATCATAGTGAAAGGAGTGTCAGTAGTCTGTAGAAAACATATCTTGTAGAAGAGTTTTGAGTTTAGATCTATGCAAAGTATCTGAGTCCTTCATCTTTTGTACAAGTTAGATAGCTTTTGAAAAGGAGTTTTCTTGTGAGCTCAAACAAGAAAATAGTGATACTAACCTCTTGGCTTGACTACACTCGTCGTTAAAGGAAGATTGGACTAAGCTCTCGATTATCATTTGATAATGAGTGTCTGAACCAGTATGAATACTATGCCTATTACTTGCCTTTATTGGTTGATATTTAGAACTGTTAGAAACAAATCATCACAGTCAAACAGAGATAAACTCAAAGAGTTTGAACTCTCTGGTGCAGATTACCAACTGTCATCTGCGGACTACATAAGTGGTCTGTATAGAACAGCGCTCTGCAAAGAACTAGTATTCCGTATTAAAATTTTATTCATCTCCCCCCTCCCTCTAGGTTGAATCTTGTCCTCTTCTTAGCTGGTTCTGGTGCTTTTCTCGTTGTTGGTGCTTTCTTGATCTCCTTTGATGGTGATGGCTTCGCCTTTTTATTCTTCTCAAAGGTTGTCTAAGCCTTTCTCATGAGTTTCAGGACTAAAGTCTCTATTCAATTTGCTTGTTGGCATTGATTGTCATACCCTCCTTAGGTCTGATCTTGAATTTATTTTGATCAGTATATTAATTAGTTTTTCAAAGGCATAGCTTTTCTTTTCCTTCAGCCTCTTGACACCAAAATCGAACACCAGCTCACTCCAGTTGAGTTTGTCACCAAGTACTAGATCAGTCGTTATTTTGAGTCGGTCCTAATTAACATGATCTTTGGAACCTTCTACCACCAGAAGTCATTTCTTGAGCACATCTACAAGATATTCGTATTTTTCATGAAAATATTTCTTAAGTAGTTATCCTTTCTCCGGGATGTAGGTTATCATCTTCTCCATTCCCTCCTTTATCCATTCACCAGATAATTCATTTGGTAAAATTCCATCGTGACTCAACCTGAAAGTTTCAGCAAAGTCCTTTACATTCCAGATCATTTCCTTTCCTTTCATCATGGTGGTTATCTCTTGATCGTTCTCATCGACTTTGACAAAATCCTAGAACTCCTTGACCTCTCGGACTTGTATCGTTGTTTCTTTCCCTAGCAGTTCTGCAGACTTGCATCAATAAGAATTTGGGTGATCTCTTTGATCCCCTCTTAGTAGTTAATTGCCTTTTCAAACAACAAGATGTTTTTCGCACTGATCTCAGAGGTTTTTGTTCCCTTTCCTTCAATTTTGTTAGATAAAAATCAAAATTTATTTAAGCAAAATATCAGCACGATATCAAATAGAAAACTAGAAGCAAACAAAAAGGTAAGTTTACTGTCATATTGATATTCATAGATGTCAGTGTACATGCATTGAGAGCTAGGGTTTATCCGCAAAGTAAGAGAGAGGTTGAGAGAAATGATATATGAGAGATTGCAAAGTGTGAAAAAATTTCCAAGGCATGAGTATTTATAAGTAATTAGGACAACATACACATGGAGAAATCATAACGGTTATAAATTTCTCAAAGAATTAGAACCGTTGGAGTTTGAAATGATAGTTTTTGCGCGTCATCAGTAGAGTTTATTAGTAGAGTACTACTTTCTTGTGCTATGTTGTCCAACTGAGTGACTATATGTTACTCTACTGTTCCTCAATATTCATACTCGATCATCCCCAATTCTCCTCTGAAATGAACAAATTTTCTCTCATAAGGGGACTTGGTGAAGATGTGAGCTACTTGCTTATCTGTTGAGATAAACTCAAGTGTAACATTCTTTTTTTGAATGTGATCCCTAATAAAATGGTACCTGATGTCTATGTGTTTTGTTCTTGAGTAGAACACTGGATTATTTACAATTATAATTGCCGAAGTTTTATCACAATAGATAGGAGTACATATGATACGCATGCCATAGTCAAGAAGCTGTGATCTCATCCAGAGAGTTTGTGCTACACAACTTCAGCAGTGAAAGTTGATACAGTAGTTTGCTTCTTGCTAAACCTTGAGATTAACCTATCTCCTAAGAATTGACATGATCCACTTGTACTTTTTCTGTCCATAGTATATCCAGTAAAGTCAGCATCAGAAAAACCTTTAAGAGTTATGTCTAAATCTCTTGGGTACCATAATCCCAGATTAGAAGTGCCTTTGAGATACTTAAGGATTCTTTTCATAGCAGAATAGTGTGATTAATTAGGATCAGACTGAAATCTTGCACATACACATATAGAGAACATAATGGCTGGTCTGCTTTCTTTAATATATAAGAGAGATCCAATAATGCCCCTATATATAAGGTTATACTTATAGACTTTCCTTTTTCATCCTTTTCTAATATGACAGACATACTCATTGGTGTTCTCATTATGCTGGTATTTTCTAACCCAAATTTCTTGACCATATTGCTCAAATACTTAGACTGATTCAAAACCTTTTGAACTCTGCTGAACCTGTAATCCTAGAAAATATTTTTGAGTTCTCCTATGAGACTCATTTGAAATTGGGATTTCATCATATAAGCAAACTCATCACAGAGTGTGTTATCAGTAGAGCCAAAGATAATATCATCCATATATATTTATACTAGCAAGACATCATTGTTTTTTTCTTTTAAGAAATAGTGTTGTGTCTAATTTTCCTCTTGTGAACCCATTTTCGAGAAGATATCAACAACAAAGAGTGTTGCTCTAATACTTTTCCTCTTATCAACCCATAAGAAACGGCATCAGTTAGAAATCTAATGAGGTGGTTAAAAACCACTCCCATATCTTTCTATGACAGCATTTGCATAATCGTTGTAGCAAGGAAAAAAACAAGGTTACTAGAAACCTCATATGTTGTAGATTCCAAACTTAATGATATGCACCTTATGTTATGAATGTCTTTCCAAACTCAATGATATATCATATCCACGTATTGCATTGACATTTTATCATTCCCAATGAAACATGGATTGATTCAAGACACTTTATATGTAATTTAATGGTTGAATTCATTATTAATTGATAGTCCCTAAGAGTCAGAATACTGGAGGGAGAGGTGAATTGAGTATTGAAATTTTTTACAAACAACACACAATAATCAAATAGTGCAACGGAATAGGAAATGAGATCGGTACTAATACTTGAACTTTGATAGTCAGTGATAGCAATGTAAAATCCCTCCAATTGTATAGAAATTGAGGTAACAAAATCTGAAATGTAATAGTCATAATGTAGTTAGTATGTTTAGGCTAGAAGTCAAGTAGGTAGTCGCAGTATAATCAACTCTGTGCACCAAGTAGGTAGTCGCAGCATAATCCCTCATCACCAAGTGGTCTGCATAGAACAATAATCTGCTCGATAAACTTGCTACAATTTGAATTAACCTATTCACCCCCC
>LIEC01010808.1:0-122818 GCA_001925005.1 Drosera capensis | reverse complement strand
CCCAGGTTATATCTTGGATATTACAGTCAGTATTATTAACTTAACAAAGTTAAGTCACATCAGTTGTAGATTATCTAATGACAGTCAAACAACAGTGATTCCAATTTATAGTTTAACCTTAGTTGTTTGTTTCATTATGTTGTGATCTAAGTGTTGTATTTGATAAATGATTTGTCAAACAGAATCAACTAGCATAGAGTAAGTGGACATGAGATTTATACTAACATCCCCAAATTAATAACTTGTTAACTATGAGACTAATTCAGTCCCTCATAGGGTATTTGAAACTCTACACTATCTCTTCCTAGTACATGCAGTTTCTCTGTTTGTGACCATAAGTCTAGGATATAAACCGATGAGTATAAATATACTCATAGTTTTCTTGGTTAATTTCCTTTGTTTAGTATGGTTTGAGTCATGTTTCTTACTATTTTAGTTTAGTTTTGTATCTTGGACGTTGGTATAACTCTTTGTATGGTTTTTATGCAGATATAATCATGCGAAGAGAGATTTTAGCATTTCATGAAGATGAAGCTATGTGTTTGAAATGATTATAGAGATTTTGAAGACTTTAATGAAGTTAAGATACGAATCGATGAAGCTTTTGATGATATTTTAAGTTATGAAGATGTGTTTAATGCATTTGAAGACATCCGTGATTGTTTCGGATTGTTTTGAAGCTGTTTTTGGTGATTTTATAAAGTGTTACGATCGTTATAGGAGTAGAAAACAAGCCAAAGAGGATTTTTACGTTTGTCACGATAGTGAAGGGCATGGTCACGTCGTGATAGCCTCCGGATTTGATCCAGAATAGAAGAGCATGATGGTCACGATTGTGACAGACCTGGTCACGATCGTGATGACGTTATAACCGAAAGAATTTTGAGATTTTGATGCAATTTCTTCCGACTTGGTCATATTTTTCTATAAATACACAAGTATTTAGCTTCGTTCTTAGCCTTCGTTTTTAGGGTTTAGCTAGATCATAAACATCTTTACTCTTCACTTGTGTTGCTCAGATTAGATTTTCAAAGTTGTTTTCCTTTGGATTATTGTTCTCAAGATCTTATTCATTTGATTGTAAGTACTTTTATTGGTTGTTTACGCATTTTATTCATTTGATTCAATCTATATTGGTTATGATGATTACTATTGCATATTTACCTATGTTTCTATTGCTTTTCAGTTCAATGAGCGAGTGGTTTATTAGTAGGGAGTAATCATAATGACACAAAGTTAAAAGGATTATGAGATCTGTTTTACTTAGTTATTGAATTTGATATAATTTACATGAATGATGTCAAAGATTAGAGCTTCAACATAGTTGATGCATGATTTCATTAGATTGACCACCTAAATGACTTTATACATTGATTAGCTTATTAATGCTTCTAAATTGATCACTTAGATGTGTGGATAGGTTGATTTAAGTAATTATTTAATCTATGTTGGTCATATTAAATAGCAACTAGATAAGTTATAGACCAACCTATCTTGATATAATTTATTTAGGATCTTTTGACATATGAATGAGTAGATCAATCTATGTTGTTATTTTATTCATGTTTGATATGTTCCTTGATTGATTCAATTGTCTATTATATTTATTCATGCTATCGTGGTATGTAGGGTAAATGACTAGTTTAGGCATTCAACCTATCTTGATAATTAAAACTCTAGAGAACGTGATTAAAGATATCTCCTTTATTCCAACCAAACTATTCATTTACAAATCAATAGTCATTAATATACATATCTATGTCAATTCATTATCCTCATTTTCAATGATTAATCCCCAAACTAAGTAAAGTTATGAAAATCCTTCATATATTTATTTCCTATAGTTATAACTTAGTCAATCAATCCAATGCAAGTAGTTTAGTTACTTTGTTCTTTTAGTTCTTAATCATTAGTATTTGATTACTTTATAATTTAATTACAAATCTCCCACGTTTCTCAGTTTTACGTTAAGTAACTAGGAATTCAAATTTATTCGTTAATAACTTTATTGCATTCCATCTCTCTGTATGATCGACCCCTACTCATTCTATCTTCATTATATTTTAAATGGGGACTATTCTGTTACGTAAACGGCAACGTAGGTCACAATCCTTCAGTTGAACCTATCCTAAGGTTACAACCCAACCTCACAGATCTTACTGAAGACCTGCTATAAACTCCACATGCCTAACTCTAGACTTGCTATAACTCCTAGTTCAAGTCTGAACTAGCTACTCATCCCACTGGGGATCGATTCCACTTACAGACTGTAATATATCAAATACAAAACTCGATCTATACTTCTTTGACAATCATAGCACATTCAAATTACCTAAAAACATGCAAAGGTTTAAAATTCACCGGTATGGCCTTTGAAAAATAAATTCAAAAACTTTTCAAATCTCAGAAGAAAGAAAATCGCAGTAAAAAACTTATAAGATTTGATCTTCAAAAATTTCTTGATTGCAAATCGGTTTGTATGCTCCCTTCTTGTGTTCATGTCTCATATCTCTTTAAATGGCAATCAATTATATACGAAATCTCCACGAAGATGAAAACAAATAATTATGCCCTTTTAATATCATTGAAAACAGCTATTTACGAGTTAAAACAGACGAGAAGATCTTTTAAAATCATGACTCGATTGGAATCAATCAAATACGAAATTAGAGTTCAAAAACACACTTGTCTTATTTAACTCAGGTTTTGAAAACTCGTAGTTGTATTGGGACTAGTCGCATTACTTAAAACATTTCAAAATCGTTTTGACTTTGGTGCTCCTAAACACTTAAAGAGTGTCAGATTATCATATCTTTATATTTGGATTACACATATTGAATACATCAAAACTCATTGAAACTCCAAATGTCTCAATATGCTTTTCATAGTGCTCAAACTTCACTAGGACTTGATTTTTCAATCTCTTTCAGTCAACTGGACTAAGATGTGAATCTTCCTTGTGAAATGTCTCATGCATGAGTGTACATGTTCATCAGTCTGTCACACTCGCACAAAACACCTCAAGACACCTTGTGGAAAATAGAATTTGTTATCATCAAAACATAAGGAAAAACAATATATACATGATAATTCAACATTAATGAAATTCACATGTTACAAATTACAGATGATGACGAGAATGAAGAAGGTGAAGGACTTGATCTAAACCTTGTTGACGATGACCGGCTCGATGAATAGAGATAGTTTAAATGGAGGAACTGTCATATTTTATTTCGTTTAATAAGTAATAATAATTTACTCTTTTTTTAAGGCATTCTTTATTGTATGTGTTTACCTTCATCTAAAACATTTTTGTTGTATTGATGTTTCAATTTACTTTTGTTTTATTTGAATTTTCAAGGTTTCTTTTTCTCTCTTTTTTTTTTTTTTTAGCAGGGAAAGATCAGATTTTCATTTCACTTATCATGGAGAAAAAATTATAAAGAAAACTTCATGTTGCATCTTTCACGTCATATGCCGAACAGAATCTAAACTCTAACACAACATCACAAATGCATGCTCTAAACCCACTGGATCGAAATCCCTTGGAAAAACAAGAACATACATATGAGCAATGTGAAGATATTCAGAAGTATATCCTAAGGCATAGAGGTAGCTTGAATTTTCAAATTTTTCAGTTGAAGGTGCATGATTTTTTTTATATAGTTGAACATTGCATGTTGGATCTATTCATTAAAGCTATATTAAAAGTCTTAGGACTTAGGAGGAGATTGTTAAGAAATATTATGATTGAATATATTCTATAACATTATTATGGGATATTAATATAATTATATTCCTAAAAATAAGTTTACAATATATACGTTAGAAATATACGATTTTTGATTAGGTAGATAAAATATATTTATTTTCTTATATATCTTATTGTCTTAATTCTAATGTTCTTTACAAATACTAACCTAGAAGCAACGATTTAGATATTACAAACTCAATACCTAAGGTGTAATGTTTTAAACTTATGAATTATTCACTTAGAGACTTAAAACAGTTTTTGTATTGATAGCAGGGCTAATTGTAGCAGTGGAAGGTTTGTTTAGTGTAATGTGTTGGATAAAGTTTACAAAAAAATGAAAAATTATACTCCTTGTGTTACATGATACATGTAGATTATACGTTAATTTAGCCTAGCTAGTGTTTTTTTTCCCCCCTTTGATGGAGAAAGTAACTCATAAATTTTGTCGTAAATGCACACTTTTGTTTTACTTATTACATTTAGATTATACGTTCATCTCCACCAGAGTTTATCCATGATCATATATTTTCATTTTACACTATTTTTATGTAGGGATCCCTTTTATGCTCAAAAATATCTAACTATAACTTTATGCTCAAAAAATATCCCATGATTAATTACAATTAATTATAAGATCATTTTTCTTAGATATAAAATTTAGGTTTCAAAATTCAAATTCATAAATAACTTCATATTACATCATAGTCACTTTCCTAACAAAACACAAGATATTGAGTTTCCTAAAAAAATTCATTTTCAAATCCAAAACGTATGTCTTACCCGATAACCATCGTTGGGTCTTATTCACGAACTGCAACCATAAGCATAAGAACTCCTTGTTGACATAGATCTCGTCAAACTCGTTCACGTATTATAACCACGTATTGCAACCATAAGCATAAGAATTCCTTGTTGACATAGATCTCGTCAAACTCGTTCACGTATTGTAATCACGTATTGCAACCATAAGCATAAGAATCTGTCGACGTAAATCCCTTCGAATTCGCTCATGTACTGCAATTATAAACATAAGAATCCGTTGATGTAAATCCCGTTGGATTCGTCCACGTACTACAATTACGTATTACAATTATCAATTCTCAAGTAAATGACGAAATGAAGTATTACATGAAGTACGGCCAACTTCCTTCATGCAAAGTTGGTATCCCATATCAAACAAAGCTCTTTCAGGCTTTCAACAATGAAAACACTGCTATCCATATCAATTGAACACGGGGTTAGATTTGAGAATACTCACGAAGCATCCCCAAGAATTCAGTGGAAGATACATGTTTCTTGATCTGGTCTGAATGGCTTGGAAGTGCCTGAAGAAAAGAAGTTTGTGCAGATGAACTATCAATAACATAAATCTAAATTTGATATTGCATAAAATGAGAAAACGATTTAGCGATACAAGAAAAAAAAATTTGTTTAAAAAAAACACAATAGAAGATAATGTCAGAATGAATATTTATTATTATCATTATTTGTTAGATAATACCTCCAAATAATTCCTTTTTTTTTTCTTCACATCAGACCCTGATGTAGACCCTTGAACCGTGTTGGAATAGTTTGTATAAACTATTTAAGTGTTCATTTTATTATTTAATCTTGTTCTAATCCACTCAACAATGTCATTGACAAAAAAAGTCGATCGTTTTAATGTCCAAATTCATCAAGATCTATGCATTCATTATCAAAATATTCTTTAAAGCAAAATATCAAGATGGCGTCTGTATTATTAGGGATGAGAAAAAGTCTGTATTATTAGGGATGAGAAAAATAATCCCCCACGGATCAAACAGGATTGAACAGATCATATCAAATTCGTACCGATCAAGAATGATGCCAATACCCAAAAAACCAAAAAGTTGGTACAGAATAAGAGTTTAACGAACCGAAGTGTGTAAAACATCTTTTTTGGATTTTTATTATATCGATTACTAATAGTCGTATAACAACATAATACTAGTATGCTTGACATAATATGGAAAATGTTGCCCACATTGAATTCGTTATTCTCAAAGCAATGAAAGTTCCATAAATCTCTCTGATCGCATGACTGTAATCCCTCTCACTATTATAGTTTCAGAGTTTGGGTTGCTAATATGTTGCTAGAAGCCCATTATGAAATGCGTTCTTATTACTCTCCTGACTAGTCTTGGGGATCTTAGTGGTTTAGTATTGTATGACTTTATGTTCTTATGGCTATATTTGTCTTGCATGTTGGGCTTTTTTGTTTTTGGGCTCACTTTCTTTGTGGAGGAAGGCCCAAAAGCTTGAAATCCAAATGCAAGGGAGGCAGTTACCTTTGCATGAAGCAAAATCAGTATATATGGTCAAATACGTATTGCATCCAAGAAGAAAGCAAGGTAGAATACGAAGTCAATTTTTCCTTCTCATACACACAAAAAACTGCGACCGTAAAATTGTATTTGTTATCGTTCACCGTTGGATCGGGATGAAATTTTGTCAGCAGGTTCTGTATATCCAGTTCTTCATTTTGAAAGGTTAGAGGTGTGAGTTATTCGATCGACAGTAACTCAGTTTTTTGAGGTTGTGTATCTTCTTATTTTTCTATTTGCAACCCTTGTTGCCTTGCTATTTTAGCTGGCTGTTTGTACGTTTGTGTGCACTTGATTTTGCACGTTTTGTACTCTAATTTGATAATAGTGGATCTGATTCATTGGTCTTGACGACCCGCGGTTTTTACTCTTGATTTTGATAGGTTTTCCACGTTAAAAATCTTGGTATTCGTGTCATTATTTTTCTGTCATATATTTGATGAGTTGCTCATATCAGGTTCTTGTAAGTGAGGGATTGAGTCCGCTGCCTCATATTCCTAACAATTGGTATCAGAGTAGAAATGTTGTTTGGGTTATTTGACTTGCTTGAACAATGGAGACAAATACAAATAGGATGGTATCTTTAAATGGCACTAATTATCATATGTGGAAAGGAAAAATGAAAGACTTGCTATTTGTGAAAAATATGCATCTTTCTATGTTTGCTGCTCAGAAGCCGGAGTCTAAGTCTGAGGAGGAATGAGAATTCGCACATCAGCAAGTTTGTGGTTTTATTCGACAATGGGTAGATGACAATGTTTATAACCACATTCCTAATGAGAATAATGTAAGAAGTCTATGGGAGAAAATTGAGTCCTTATATGCCTCTAAGTCAGGGAACAATAAATTGTATTTTGCTAAACTCTCTGATGAACTTGAGATAAAAGGAGGGGACTTCTATTCTAGATCACTTGAATGAATTTCAAGGGCTTCTAGATTAACTGTTAGGAATGGGCATCAAATTTGATGATGAAGTATTGGGATTGTGGTTGTTGAATACTCTACCTGAGTCTTGGGAGATATTTCGGGTCTCTATTACAAATTCTGCTCCCGATGGTATTGCTTCTTTGCAGATGGCAAAGAGTGCTGCTTTTAATGAAGAGATGAGAAGGAAAGCACATGGTTCTTTATCTCAATCCGAGGTGCTTGTTACTGAAAATAGAGGGAGAACTCAGAAAAGGGATTCGAAGGGTAGCAGAGAAAATAGCAGAAGTAAGTCCAATGGCAGATACAAGAATATAGAGTATCCTCATTATCACAAAATGAGACACATTAAGAAGAATTGTTTCCTACTGAAAAAGGAGAACAAAGACAAGAGAGGTAAGCAGAAAGGAAATGGTCAAGATGATGATGATCGTGTGACTGCTTCTATCAGTAATGATGATCTTGTCATTCTTCATGATTATGATTTAGTTAGTCTTGTATCAGATGAAAGCACATGGATAATAGACAGTGGTGCTACACTCCATGTTACACCTAGGAAGGAATTCTTCACATCTTACTCGTCAGGTGACTTTGGAGCTTTGAAGATGGGTAATGATGGTGCATCTAAGGTGATCAGTGTTGGTGATGTTTGTCTGCAAACCAACATGGGAATGAAGCTACTACCCAGAGGATTTGAACATGCCCCAGATGTTTGTTTCAATTTGATCTCTGTTCAGATGCTTGATAACAGTGGTTATGATAACCATTTTGGTTCTGGAAAGTGAAAGCTCTCTAAAGATAACTTGGTTGTGGCTCGAGGGAAGAAAATATCTTAACTGTATCGTACAAAAGGTTTGCTTGCTAGAGACAGTCTGAATGCTATGGATATTGACGCATCAAGTTTGTGGCACCGAAGGCTTAGTCATCAAGTTTGTATGTTGATGACATGCTTATTGTTGGAAAATATATTTCCAGGATTAACACGTTAAAGAAGCAATTGGGCGAGTCATTTGCCATGAAAGACATAGGGCCTGCTAAGCAGATTCTTGGCATAAGAATCATGCGTGTAAGAAAGGAGATGAAGCTTTGGTTGTCTCAAAAACGTTACATTGAAAAGGTGCTGCAGAGATTCCAGATGGAAAATGCTAAAGGAGTTAGCACTCCTCTTGCTACACATTTTAAACTGAGTGTTAAACAGAGTCCTTCCAATGAAGTTGAGAAGTTAGATATGGAAATGATTCCATGTGCATCTGCAGTGGGTAGTTTGATGTATGCAATGGTATGTACAAGACCAGATATAACACATGTTGTTGGTACAGTCAGTAGATTTCTGTCAAACCCAGGTAAAGAGCATTAGAATATTGTAAAATGGATTTCGAGATATCTATGTGGTACTACTAGCTAGAAGCTTTGTTTTGGAGGTGATAAACCTACTCTTGTGGGGTATACTGACTCAGATATGGCTGGAGATATGGATTCAAGAAAGTTCACTTCAGATTACTTGATTAAGTTTGCAGGGGGAGCTATGGCTTGGCAATCTAAGTTGCAGAAGTGTGTACCATTGTCTACAACTGAGACAGAGTTCATTGCTATTACCGAAGCATGCAAGGAATTGCTATGGATAAAGAAATTCTTGTGGGAGCTTGGTTTTGCTCAGAAGAAGTACCTGTTGTTTTGTGACAGTCAAAGTGCAATTCATCTTGGGAAGAATTCAACCTTTCATTCTAGGTCCAAATATATAGATATGAGGTATCATTGGATACGTGATGTTTTGTATGCTAAACTGCTGGAATTGGTAAAAGTTCATACTGATGAGAATGGTGCCCGATAGTGAGGATTGACCGAAGGCATTAGATGATTACTTTCCATTCTCTATTGTCTATGGGTTTCATTGTTCTCATTTCCCTAATTGTTGTCTTTTCAATCTCATTGTGTGAGTAATTTTGTCGACAAGGGTATTTGGATGGATTCATCACCTTAGCAGCTCACAAGGTCTCATAGAAGCTCATTGTAAAAGACAATGATCAAGCGATACCAAATTGCCAAAGACGGATCATCCCAGCAGTGAAAACACACATCAAAAGCTAGTATATACACATTATAATGATCAAGCGCTCTATACCGCGACTACAATCTTCAAAGCGCGGCTAGACTATGCATGGTCGAGACTTACATACCAACAGTTGCACATTCACTTGATCATTTAGGCTCAACTCTGTTATAGTCGGAGTAAGAGACAATGACTTTTCTCCAAGCACACCATATCCTAAGCATAATGTACAACAGTACCAAGATCACAGCAGAAGTAGAGACAGTAACAACTACAAGTTGTGATTTTCAACATTCAGACATTCAGAAAAGATGAATTGCTACGAATTCATCTATAAAAGACAAGAGGGATACAGAAAACAATATACTGTAAATAGAAGGAGATAAACACATATACATATAGATTAGACTGTAAGTAGAGAAAGCGATTCATAACAAATTGTGAAACAAATCTAAAAATCTAACCCCTAACATTGTTCTTCAAACCAAACTGAAATCAAACACAAGAAAGGGAAATGACGAAGCCGAGGTTGGGTGGAAGCAAGACGCGGCTGTGGAGAAGCAAGGGTGGTTGTGCGGCGCGCGGCTGGGGAGAAGGATTGGTGGCTGGGCTGCGAGGCGGCGCGGCTGGGCGGACGACGGCGCGACAGTGGTTGGGACGACGGTTTGGCTACGCGGGACGGGGAAGGTGAGAAGGAGGAAGAAAGGAGAGGAAGGAAGAGAGGAGAAGGGGGTTGGGTCGGCGGCTGTGAAGAGGAAAAGAGGAGGAGGAGGAAGGTTTGGGTTTGTAGAAGATTGGGCTTGAAGTCCATTAAGCTTCATTAAGCTCCATTAATCTGGCAAAAAGCTAATACCGAGATATTTCAGCTTCATTAAGTTACCAATACTTGGCGGGATTGAACCTGTCAGCATATTGTTGCCTAGTCTAAGGACTTGAAGCTCTCCCATTTGCCCAATCTCTTTGGGGATATAACCCGAAAGGGAGTTTGAGTAAAGGGGGAGCTGCCTTAGATTTTGAAGCTGGCCGAGCTCAGGAGGAATTGGACCGGAGAGATCATCGGAGGATAGGTCGAGAATCTGTAGTGAAGGGAGATGTGAAAACTCAGAAGATATGTGACCTGAGACTCCGAAACCAGAAATGTTAAGGCCAATAACATGAGCTTTATCATCAGAGCATGAAATACCACTCCAACTGCAAAAATTTGATTGTGAAGACCAGTTAATAAGGGCATTGGAAGGATCGACGAACTCGGACTTGATCTGAAGAAGCCAGTATGAATCATCAGAAGTGCTGCTGGCGGGAGAAATCGTCCGAGCAATAATAAGCGTAATGAAAGTACTAGACCAGACACCCTAAGTACCACCATTTTGAAGTTTGCCGTTTATCAGATGATAATGGCAGCAACTACTGAGATACTTTGGATATGGGAAACCAAGGTGAGGAAAAAGAGAAGTAAAATTGATCAAAAAGAGGATGAAAGCAAGAGGAACAATAAAGGATCTTTGTCACAATCTAATGGAATAGAACTAACTAAGCTTTCAGTGACTGGTTTGCAGAATTGTAGCTAGACAGCCAAGTTGCTCTCCTTGGTAAGCAGATAAATAGTTCATTGATTACGGGTTTTTTGGGAAGCATAAGAATGTTGTAAAATGTAATAAATCATAGTTTGACTCAATTTATACGACCATTTTAGCATCAGATTTGACCAACTTTGTAAATTGAACTCCTGAAACCAGAACGAAGGATAACAAAAATTGAATTTTGAAGAAGACCTTAAAGTGCATGTCAAGTCATGGAGGACATTATACACGACACAAGAGAATGATATTATTCTATCCATGTAGTTGATCTCATATAATGGGATAAAGATTTGGTATGTTTGGTTTCCGTTTATCCAAGCAATCTATCCATTTTATTCACTAAATCATGCAACTAGAACGTTGACTTGCACATAATGGTAACCATATTATCATGGACCAAAGCATCTAACAACCAATCATCCAACAAATACTCTCCTAATGCTACTACAAAACTGCAAGAAAACAAAACGGCTAAACCACTCACTTGAATATTGTTCTAGCACAATCAATCATCTAATGTTCTTACCAAGTGAACATGTGAATTTTAGTGCTATTCATTTAGCCCTAGTGGAGACTTCTTCTTTAAGTGGTTTACTTGATAAGAAAGAATCTAAGAAATCTAGAAATCGAAATCAATGAAGACAATGTGAGTAACAAGACTATGTTTTGGTAATTGATGGGATGATTAATAGCTTAATGGTTTGCACTTCGGCTTTGATGCTCAGAGATCAAATAGAGTCGAACATGGTTATTAATCATTCGTATTATATAATAAAAAGGATTATTTCAATAATAAATAATCATATCTCCAACCATATAGTTAGAAACTTGACACCTCTGGTGGAAGTACCGATCAATTTGCTATACGCTTTGTCTGGGGAGCACTGCTGAGACAAGTCTTGGCTATCCTTGTTGCAGGTATTGTGCAGTCTGGACAAGACATTGTCGATGAAGTACTGTATTTGTTATCCGGTACCATCCTACGTTTCAATCGATTTCGGGATCTCATTATACTAAAACTTTCGATAAAAGAGAGGAAAAAAAGACTTTGATGAAGTAGTCGTTTTAATCAAATCTCCCCGTTATTTCATTGTGTAAATACCCACAAAGACCCATTTGCCACCAAATTTGATGTAGATACTCAGATTGATCTTAGAAATGGGCATAAAGTAGTTCATGCTCTACATGACCTATTTTTCTGAAATGTGGCTCGTGGGGGTTTTTTGTGCAGTGGACCCTCCAAATTCAAAAATGTCCCAATTAAGTCCCCCCAACTATTCCTTCTTTCTTTCTCTTTTCATGTCCCAACGGTTACATATTTTAATATTATTATCATCTTCTTCTTCTCAGAACCATTTTCCATCCAACAACCATTTCAATCTGTGTGAATGCGTGAATCTCACAATCAAAACAAGATGCTGTTCAAGACAATAAAGAAGAAGCTGCAATTCTGGAAAAAAATCACGAACAAGAAACGAAAGAATCTCAAGCCTCCCTCTCCCGACTGTCTCCTCGGTTACTCTCCACCACGACCAACATGTCAAAACCATTTCATCTGCCACCCACCGCAGCTCCCACCTCTCATCCAGCCCTCAGCTCCGCCACTGCCGCCATGGCTGGAGACCGCCGAGCAGCAGCTCGAGCCATCATCAGGGTTTGATTTCATCTCGGGCACAGAAATTAATGAAACAACGTCTGTGGAAGCAACAACAGCGACAGTCTTGCAACAGCCTCATGGGCCGCAGATACTGGCCTCGTATCAGCAGTATATGGCAGCGAAACCAGCGGCTGATTATTATCCGTATCCGCCGCTTAGGAGACAGGGAGGTGGATTATTTGGTTGCGCTGTTGGCGTCAGTGTCCTCCTCATTCGTTGCTTCTGTCCCTGCTTCAAGATCCTAGAGCTTGGCTATGAAACTGAGACGGCCAATGTAGTTGTTGGTCGTGGCACTGTGTGGACTCAAATTGAATATTGAGATGGGTCTTTGTCGATTGATTGATTCTTGTTCGAGTAGTTATGATCGATTTATTCGTAGATGTAATTTGGATATGAGAAAGGTCCGAAGCATCTATAGTTGTAATCTATAGTTGTAATGCAAGAGAGGAAGCAAAAGTAACTTTGATAGCAAGACTGGATACTTGCATTCTGTTTTTGTCATAGCGCATAAAACTACTAGTAATTCATAAGAAAACCAGTGTGTTGTTATGAGCTGTATAGCATCTTTTCAACTCTATTCTGAGTCAAAATTCATAAGCAACCTGCGCAAGGAAGATCAAACGTTTGCTGATGCCTCCGCTACAATAAGCAATAAAATCTTGCAGACCTTAGATCAAGTAGCACAAACAAGAGAACAATTATACAAGAAAACGTAACCTACAAATGATCAGTCAAGGTTACAGTTTCCAGATTTAGCAGAAGTATAAAAAATATACTACAGCCATGATCTGACAGAGGCACTAAACCGGCCAAACTACATCATACATTTTCCAGCGAGCATAGCTGGTGCGTCTCTAACCACAAGCTATACCAATTAGCCTCTTTTCTCATCCACGAATCTCATCGCGAACCATCCAAAGACATCCATCTATAATGCATCTATAACGCCATAAAGTCGGCTAATCAGTGCTCCACACCCCTTTTTGAAGGGGTAAGCTATGTAATTCCTATGAAAGACACGAAACCATTTGGTATCAATTTCCAAAAACTTGACTGCTATAGTGGCAGACACATGAACTTTAGTGTTAAGAAGCACATGAAATAGGTGTGTCAAATCTAAGTATTTACCTATGTTATCATCATTCTCGTTTCAAGATGTGCATACTTTAAAACCCTGCTTCTGATATTTAATTCACCTGCTTTGTGTTTTTTTTATGGATTATGCAACTAAATCCTTAAAACACTAACATGTCATTATCATCTAGGCATTTCATCCTTAGCGACAGCAAGTGTGCGTGCTGTCACTGTTGGAGTGGTCCTGATTCTGCTTCAGTTTGAGAAAGCAAGCAAGGCGGCACGCATGGCCCGTGTGTGGCAGACACTACCGTGCACGATGGAGGTTTGGAGTTCTCTGAGCACGACCTTTGGTGTGCCCTTGCGAAGACGGCACGGCCGTGCTCGATGGTTGCCGTGAAGATTTGATTTAATTGCTAAAATCTTTTTATTATTTGGACAAATCAGAATTTAGAAAATTAGGGTTATTTCATGGGTCTATAAATAATCCTTGTAGCAACAATCTCTATATCAATTTCTCTCAATAGCGAATCTCATCGACGGTCGTAGGTTTTTCTTACCTTTGAGGGTTTCTCCACGTTAATTTGGTGTCTCTTCTTTTTTATTACTCAATCGTTGTGCGAATCGATCCTAACAAGTAGTATCAAAGCGATCCAGTTGATTAAACACATAAAATGAAAGAGTGATTAAAAACCCTAATCAATTAGAGAAGGTGATCGGTTGAATTTGGGATTGACGAGATTGGGGATTTTTCGCGGATCATCTTCCATATCAAGTTCGGTGATCAAGATCCAATCTTTGATGCTCTCTTATCATGTGGGAACGATGGTAGAAGACTTTGGGTTTTGGAAGATGTAGATGAAAAACAACCTTTATCAAAAAAAAAAAAAACTTTATTTACTGCTGGAGGGTGAAAAGGGTAAGTCTGTTGATTGGGATCAGAAGAAATGAGAGCTGTTAGATCGCAAAGCTTTGGGTGCGATTCGACTCTTATTGTCATCGACGGTAGCCTTAAACAACTCCAAAGATAATATCATCGAAGGTTTGATGAAGGCGTTGTCAAGAATGTATAATAAGCCTTCTGTTATGAATAAGGTATTTCTCATCAAACGCTTGTTTAGTATGAATTTGTTTAGTATGAAGATGAATGGAGAAAAATCAATGACAAAGTATGTGAATGATTTCAACTCAGTGACGAGTCGGTTAGAGTCTGTTGGAATCAAGTTTGATAATGAGGTGTTGACCTTGACAATTTTGACGAGTTTGTCAAATAGTTGGGATAGCCTTATGATAGCTGTTAGTAATTCATCAGGCGGGGATAAACTCAAGTTTGATGATGTCGTTGGTATTCTTTTGAGTGAGAATACATGAATGAAGTGTTTCTCGTTTTTTGAAGGTTCTGAAGGACCCTTGAATGTTGAAGCGCGTGGTAGGTCTTCAAACAGAGACAATGGACAAGATAAGGATTGTTCTCAACTAAAGAATGGCTATAAGAGAAAGAGATCACGTGTTTTAACTGCAATGAGAAGGCCCATATTGCATGCGTGTCCAGCATTGAAGAAAGGTGATGAGAAACATGATGAAGACAAGGACATGATTGGGTCCTTTAGTGATGATGAAGCTCTGGTGTTGTCATGTGGATCCAAGTACGACTCTTGGATTTTGGATTATAGTGTTGTGTGTCATACTACTTCTGATAGGATTCTGGTTGATACGTTTGAGCCTTACAGAGGTTCGTTATTAATGGGTAATGATGCAGTTCATGAAGTTTCTGGAATTGGTTCTATTAAAATGAAGATGTTTGACGTTGTTGTTCGTACCCTTGGGGATGTTCGGTATGTGTTTCGGGTTTGAGAAGAAACCGGATTCCGATGGATTGACTTGTTTTCATAAAATAAAGCGTATCAGTTCGAGAAGAAAGCATGAGAGTGTGTAGAGGCGCGTTGGTGATTATGAAGGCTCGAAAGGTAAACAACCAATTTGTATAAGTTGGTGGACGCAGTAAAGCAGTTACTACATTGAGTGGGAGTTTAAAGATGTTGAGTTCTCGCAAGGATGAGATGAGAAAGCGTGTGAGCTTTATGAAAGTCTCTAGAGAGGATCCTAGGATCAAGAGTAATCGCGAGATTGTTAAGAGAGCAACTGTAAAAGGGTTGCATGATAGAGGTAACAATTCTTGGTTGAGGAAGTCTTTTGTGTGTGGAGAATTTCCTAGACAACGTGTGTACAAGAAAAAAAGCCAACATTGCATGAGGAACCAGAGACACTGTTTAAGGAGTGGCTCCAGTACTTGTGTTGCTGATAAGTCACAGGGTGGATATCAGCACTTTGGGAGGTTAAGGAACTTTATGTCTATGTGTGTGTGGAAGAAGTTGTCAGCTTCAACATGTTCTCTTACTTGTGTTGCTACGTGAGGTTAGCATGGGGTCGTCGACGAGTGTTGTGTTAAGTTGATGGTTTGGGAATCAGTACTAAGTGTGAGATTTGTGGAGTGGTCCTCATTCTGTTTCAATTTGAGAAAGCGAACAAGACAGAACACACGGTCCGTGCGCGATGGAGGTTTGGAATTCTCTAAGCATGGCCTTTGGTATGCCCGTGTGAAGACGGCATGGCCCGTGCTCGATGGCTGCTGTGAAGATTTGATTTCATTGTTTAAATCTTTTTATTATTTTGACCAATCAGAATTTAGAAAGTTATGATTATTTCATGGGTCTATAAATAGACCTTGTAATAACAATCTCTGTATCATTTTCTCTCAATAATGGATCTCGTTGACGGCCGTGAGTTTTTCCTTGAGGGTTTTCCCACGTTAATTTGATGCCTCTTCTTCTTTATTATTTAATCGTTGTGTGAATCGATCCTAATAGTCACCTCCTCCCATCAAACTTCCAAAACAGTTTAAATAACCATAACACAGTTTTAAAAAGTTAAAAAAAAATTTACCTTGACATCATTCGGCTGAGACAGCATTAGAGCTCAAGTCTTCTATAAGTTTCACCTATTCACTTTTCATGGTAAACTCAAAACCTGGATAAACATTCTCTTCCACAGCTGAAAACCAGGTAAAGTCCTTTGACTCACTTGCATGCCACTGGCAGATTTTTTTTGCTATCGCCATAACATAAATCCCACAGTTGTAGTTATTAATCTGTTGTGGTGTATTTGCCTCACAGAACCTTGGAGCACTAGTTTCCGAACCAGCAGTGGGTTTAGTCACAGAACGCATTTGTTCTTGTTTGTTGTTTTCTTTTTCTTGCATCTCGTAGCTGTTGAATTTGCGTCGCCAACAAAATTTTTGACCTTATGAAAAAGATCCATCGCAGGCAAATTATTAGCCCCTTCTACCGTATCAAGGTGGAAAAATGAGTTTGAGACCCTGTCATATACCAGCAAACTCCAATATAATCCATCGATATCATTGTCTCGACAGACTGCTTCACAATCTCGATTTTCTCATTATTAGTGAGCAAGAACGAAACCAAAGTGGAACAAGAAGAATCTCATCCGAACCAAACAAGGCAGACAGACAACTGAAGTAGAACCCGGTGCAATTATCGTTCAAGTAGCAAGGCCTGTCCAGAATATCCAAATCAGATCTCCAAAGGACATTGCCTTTGTAAGTAAGAATCTTCATGTCTTCCGTTACAGCAGGTCCTTGAAAAATAAACATAAAGATCAGCACTGGCAGAATCACATCATCATGCCAAACAAGTCTCAAGCAGTTACAATACATAAACAGTGAAATGTAGAATCCGACATTCCCACTAAGTGCCTCAATCAAGCCATGTAGCAACCCGTGGAATGAACGTGCAACTTTTTTCCACCTAAAGTCCTACAGGCCAAGGAATCAAGTCATGATATAAACTTATCTAAATGTAAAGATATAATAACAAATTGCCATGGTTTCTGTCATTTATGATGATAGTGATCACCAGTAAGAATGGACAACTTGTAGACACCGTGAGCTGCTTCTTATCAATGAATGGATACCAGATGATATTTCGCCTCCCTTCAAATTTTGGGAGCAAAAATTTGAAAAATAAATAAATTATGTTCTAGTTCTGATTGCACGACCCGATTCACAGTTTGTCCAGGGTTTAGAGGAATTAGGTAACCCTGGTCAAGTGAGGTAAGTGGTTACGAACATGATATGGATGCTTTACATGAAGATTAAGCAGTCTTTGACCATATATTTTAAGCAGCCTTTGATCATATATTGCGCTGAAGTCTGAACCAAAGAGAAGCGGGTGCGAATCAAATATGAATAACGAGTGGAATCGCAAAAAATAGCATAGGATTAAAGGCAAAGCACATAAACAAGAACCGACATGTCGATATCATTCATAAACCCTAAAGACTAAACCCTAAACCCTATATGAAAAACTTTGGGCCACTTTTATCTGTTTGAAACACTCTTAACGGATCGCAATTTCTTTCAAAGCCTGTAACCATAAAAATAAGTACTGATCCATTTACAGGAATCGAACGACAACCATGACTGAGATCCAGGAAGGAACATCGAATTATAGAAACTACGATATCAGAATGAAGCGATGAACAAGGCCACCTAGCTAACAACTCCATCCTCTCGAGATCAGCATCGTTCACCATTGCCATCAATCTATAACTCATGGATTCACATTGTGACAAGGAAATCAAAACAACGAGATTGAAATAGGACAATTAGAACCATATGCAAACATTGAAACCCTAATTATGCGGGAGAGAGTTCCCTCGAACGAGATCGGAAATTGAGGATAAATGGAGATTACAGGAATTATCAAAAAGATAAAAAAAAAATGGTGGTCACACGATTTGTACAGTCCCCTGCTCAAATCCCGATTAGAAAAAACGTTGTAAAAATAATGGGATGGATGGAGTATATTATTGTAATGATTTCTTGGATAGTGTCTAAATTATGCAAGATAAATATTGTGATAAATTTGTAATATAGTAAATATCAAATGCTAAATATACAAAATACATATAAAATTCAATCAATATTTTACATACATATACAAAATCTTGTAACGTGTTGAACCATTATACTCTCTCCGTCCAAAAAAAAGTGAAACAATTTTTTTTGTTTGTCCGTCCAAAAAAAAAGTAAAACACTACCTAAAATGAAAACTTTTTCTAACAAAAATATTCTCTTCGTTTCATTAATCACAACGCTTTTCTTCTTGGTATGTCCATTTCCCTTTTCAGAAAATTTTTAATTTTAAAAAATTAAATAAATCATTGTTTGTTACAGAACGTTCACTATCTCCTTTCTTAACGGTTACGTTAAACCTCATTATCCCTAAAAAATTATTTTTTCTTTACTAAACTTCATAAGTTCAACACATACATAAAATACTGTGTCGAATCAAACAGTTATAAATAAAATTGGAGTCAAGAGAGTACCAAATTGGAGTCTTCACCAGATAATCCTCTAAATGTTGGCAACAATTGAACAAATCCAGCATTGAATTTTAATGAAACTTCTATATTAGGAAAAATAATGCACATCGGTTCATAATCGATGTTTGGTCCAGATATTTCTTTCAAAGTTCTCTCTCCCATATTTGTAGCCATAATCAGAAAAATTAAAGAACGATCTCACCGAATCAATGCAGATAACTTCCTTGCACTCTAAACTTGATGAGATATCCAAATGTGACCTGTAATATGAAAAAGAAAAATAATAAATTACAAGATTTAATAAATAATTATTGAATTTAGAAAATAAATAATTGACGGTCTCCGACAGCGGCATCAAAACTTGAAGCGTGTCATTAGCACGTCAAATTATTCCTCCTTGAAAACTAATAGTGGAAAAAAAGGATCGTTCCCCATAGGGACTCCTTAATTCTCAATCTAAATTCAACAATCAAATCAAACCTTATAATAAAGATGGGATGCTCAAAAGATATGATAACTAAGAGATTAAATCAAGAATGATAAAAGAAATTAAGAAATGATTATTAACAATTAGAAAGGATCACATGTGGTCATTGATAGCATATGGAATAAATCATAGGCAATTTATACATAACATTGTGAATAATTCTATGCGGATATAGTTGTAGGAAACTTTAAGCATGTAATTTCCTTAATACTCTAAGGTTGTCAATAAAAGTATTGCGACGTTGTCAAGCAAAAATAATCTAGGTAATTCACAAATGTGTGCATGTATCCTACCAATCAATCACTTGAATTAGGCTCTAACTCTTCTTAAGGTATTTAGAGAGCATTCCTAATAGGGCTATTTTTTCAATTTTATTTTTCTATAACGAAACCAACTTATTTTTATTATGTGGAGGACAACTTTTTCAAATTTTATTGAGATTCTCCCAAATTTCCCCTAAATCAAATCAAATCAAATAAAATAAATCTACATAGTTTTTCTTTTTTGAAAGAAAGTAAATCTACATCTTTGATGCAAAAGTAAACAAATTAAATCTAAATCATACTAACATAACTTTCATTCTATCATCTTCGTCTCATTTGTCATCATCTTCGTCGACTATCATCATCATCAAATGACGTAACACATCCAAAAAAAATTGATGTATGCCTTAAATGAGATTGCAGTACTTCTTCATTGAAAATGTAGTACATCTTCAATAAAATTGATTTTACGTCTTTAATAAAATTTAGCACATCTTCACTAAAAATGTAGTACGTCTTTATCAAAATTGGAGTGCTCCTTTACACATATATGCATAAACCCATCTTGAAATTTCCGAGGTAGTATCCCTAACCTCCTCATGCCCAATCCTCCAATCAGCCCCAAACATAACCTCTCTAATCCACTCATCAAACTCCTTAGGCTCTATCCTTGCACCAATACTCATAATAGTATGCCTCAAATCCTTCACCCCAACAAATCTCATCTCTTCCTTATCCGAAACCCTAAGCGCACCACTCAACTGCCTATCAAACGGCTTCGTTGATATGTGAAATCAAAGGAGAAATCGGTCTTGATGATCTCGTACACCTAGTCGAAATCAGTCTTGTTGAAGCTGGGCATCGATTTCTCTTGCTTTCTTTGCTTTCTCCAAGGCGGTCGAGGCAGAGCTGGAGTCTTGGGACAAGGTTTGTGGTTGGGGGAGTGGTTAGGGCGTCATTCGACGTCAAGGCCGATGACGAGGTGGTTGAGGCGACGACGGTGGATATCAAGAAAGACGGAGAAGTCGACGAAGTCGGGCCAGGAGGGATAGTCGGCGCTGAAGTTGACGAAGGAGATGAAGGAGAAGGGAGAGACGGATGATGATGGAAGACAATTAGGGCTGAGGGGACTATATTTATTGCCGTAGAGATGGGTAGATTTGTCAAAACAAAAATATTTTACTTTTTTAAAAGTGACCTTGTACATAATAAAAATTTTATGATTGTTTTATGAAAAAATAAGATTGAAAAATTGATCTTTTAGATAATTATCTCAAGTATTTATATCTCGTTAAAGAGTTAGTCAAGACATAATTTTAAGTTGTGATATTTCTCCTAATTTGAATAAACTTTAAGCCTACATTTGGATCATAGGAATAGTTTTGAGATGAAAAGAAATAGAATATTATGTAGGAATAGAAGTCGGAGTGGAATAGAGTATTGTCTTCCTCTTGAGGTGTTTGGTTGGTGCAGCACAAATGGAATACTATATAATTCTATAAAATTGATTTTGATCATAAAATCATATACAAAACAAAAATTCAATTGAAATATATGAATAAAATTAAATTAATCAAATATATATTATTAAATAAGTAAAAATTAAATAATAAGGCAAAGTAAATATCAAAATAGGACAATAAACATTAATTTAAGTGAAAATTTTCGTAGGATATCATTTTGGAGACTTATTTTCAAAGAGTTATCATTAATGAAATTTTATTCCACAAAGTACCATTTTAAAAAAAAAAAATACCCATTTACTAATTTGTCCTTTTTTCTATTTATTTTCATTGTTTTCTTTTTTCATTTCTCTGTCCCTCATCGACCATCAATGTCTTCTCCCCATCTTCCATCATCATCTCTATCATCAATCTTCGATTTTATCTAATCGAACGATGATATGTGTTTGATCGATCATCATCGATCCTCATCATCAATCTCTGGATTAGTCTTTCGATATGCGAGGGCTGGTATTCGTCGATGGTACTTGGTTGATTCACCACTCTCAGACCCGCTGCTTCATGGGGCAATGACTGTTGAATGCCTGGCAATATTCGCCCGTGTAGTTAATTGATGTGCAATTGATTAGATAGACTGTAGGGTTTGCGAAAGATCTCATTATACTATCACAGGCTGATGATCAAACAAAAATGGAAAAAAAAAAGAAAAAGCAAGCATTAACCTTGAGCGCTAACTCGAGTCAATACTATGAGATGAAGATCTAAGAACAATACCTTGTTACCCAATGCAGTATGCAAACAACAGGAGCGTGCATTCCGCCTTGCATTAGAGTTTCTTACACCGCGGACTCATCCCTTGCATCGAAGCAACTGAATATTTTCCCCATTGAATCTGAAAACTTATAAAATTGGACCGAATCAAGAATTGCTTAAGTCATGAATTGAGCTAAAATATAGCAGTGCTTCCCATAGGCACTTTTTGATATAAAGTATAGAATAATGTACATTACAACACATGGGCATATTTTTTATCAGATACGAAACTACAGCAGTATCACTAATCATGAGCAACCAGTAATATTCTTGATTAGTTGGACACTATATTACTGCTTCTTTATAATTCAATGTGCATTATCACCATCATCATCTTCTTCTTCATGGATTTGATCTAATCCCATGATGGCTATGTATTTGATGGTCATCACTTAGATTGCCTTCACCCATGATTTGATCATCCTTCTCTTTTGTATGGAGGATGTGGTGAGGAGAATTGTGTCAGATGTTTTCCTGAACAACTCTTATCCAAATCATAAAGTAGCTCTTGCTCCACAAGTAGTATGTGTTGTTTCTGAACTAGTACGCCTGAAAATAGTACGTCTGAAACTAGAACGTCTCAAACTAGTACGTTTTGTACCTAACTAAGGCAGATATTTGCCTGAAATTAGTACGTATTATACTTGAACTAGTATGTCTGAGTAATAATGATCAATATGAGACTAGTGGTACGCCTGAAACTAGTACATTTCAAACTAGTACGCCTTATTCCTGAATCTTGGCAGATGTTTTCCTGAAACTAGTACGTCTTGTTCCTGAACTAATACGGCTAAGTAATTATGATCAATATAAGAAACTAATAGTACGCTTGAAATTAATACGTCTCAAACTAGTACACATTATTTTGGAACTAAGGCAAATATTTGCCTAAAACTAGTACGCCTTGCTTCTCAACTAGTACATCTGAGTAATTATGATCAATGTGAGAAACTAGTATGTCTTACTCCTTAACTAGTGCGCTTAAGTAATTATGATAAAAGTAAAGAAATAGTACGCCTTGTTCTTGAACTAGGCTTACTACTTTTAATGTAGAAGTACTAGATTTTTTAAGGCATATTATATACTCATTAGTTTGTTTAGGCGTTCTACTTTTTCAATTTACATAGCTGTATTGCTTTTTGTTTAAACGTATTAGTTTTTATAACATGTTTTTCACTAGACGTATATTTTTTTTTCACAGGCGTACTAGATGATGTACATGATGTGTTTTTGTCTAAACGTATTATTTTTATTGGACAGACATACTAGATGATATACGTGATATGTCTTTCACTAGACATATTATCTTTTTGTATAAGAGTACTAAATGATGTATTTTTCACTAGACCCACTACTTTTATGCAGAGCTATTCTAGATGATGTGTTTTTTACTAAATGTATTATATTTTTTTGACAAGCATAGTAAGTGATGTAAATGATTTGTTTTTCATTATATGTATTTTTTTTATAGACGTATTATTTTTTTCATAGATGTACTAGAATTTTTTCATAGACATACTAATTCACTATCTTCTTCTTCATCCTTACAATCCCAACCCATCACCACGACCACAACCCCGCTATCACCCTATTACATCATTAACGTTATGAACATCATTCTTCACTTAAATTTAGCTCTGAACAGACAGCCTCTACTTAAATTCTTTCATCTTTCATCTCAGAAATGACTACAACAAACACATACCACCGTGTTGAACAGCACTGTTGGTTTAGGATCGTGTGGCGAGGTAAGAGATTTGGTGGGAAAACTTCCCGTTTTCCTCTGGGGTACTTGTCGCTCGTTACGAGTGAACATGAGCTGACTCCCACCATTATCGGTGTTCTCGCAGAGTCGAGCTCTCTCCTCGAATGCCTTTAGCTGTCCTATGGCCTCCTCGAACGACATCGTCTTAAGATCGAAAAATTATTCGATCCCAACAACGATTGTGAAGTACTTATCCGGTACATAGTCGAGTAATTTCTTGACGAGTGTAACATCGTCAAGATCTGCACTAAGGATAGAAAACCTGCTGGACATGTCGCTGAGTTATTCGGCGAACTCGTCGATGGACTCCTGTTCTGTCATTCGCAGAGCATCAAATTCACTTTTCAATGTCTACAACCGAGCCATCTTTACTCGATCAACACCCAGGTACCTTGTCTTCAAACTTTTCCAAATTTCTTTCGCCGTCTTCTTCTTCGCAATTTGAAGAAGAACATCTTCGGGGATTGACTGGAGGATGTACGCGCTCGCCTTCTTGTCCTTTCTTGGATGAACCTCCTCTTCCTCTGCTGGTTCGATCGCCTCCCACACATCCTGGGCATCTAGGATCGCCTCTATTTTTATTACCCATACCGTGTAGTTGAAGGAGTTCAGTATCGGAAAATTGAACGGCACTCCGCCGCTCTCCTTCGACACTTGTTGAGGAATAGTTGACTATCGGAATTTATGTTTTTTTTAAAGAAATATTTTTATTTTTTGTTTAAAAAAAACTTATGCGCACACACCGCACGCTGTTCTCCCACTCTCTCTTTTTTTTTTTTTCCTTTTTCCCTATTCATGTGAATCCTTTTTTTCAACGCCAAATCACTTGTTCCATTTTTCCTTTTTCCTCCCCCTCTCAGTCTTATCTCCTTGCCCCTTCACACTCTCATAAAAAACAAACACCCCAAACCACTGAACGGGTGAGCCTCCTCCGCGCACCACTCGCACCACCACCTTGGCCACCGCTTCACTCTTTTTTCAGCCTCGTCGCCCTTCTTCCTCCCTTTGCTTTCTCTTCTTCCTCACAGCCTCGCTCCACAATCCTCCCTCCACGAGCTTCTTTCAATTTCGTTCTCTTCGTCTCTACGACTTGGATGTCCTTCAAATCTGAGATCGAGGCTAGCGGATCCTGGTGGCGTGACTAGAGAACGGGCCGACGTTGGGTGGTTCGGCCGTGCCTATGGCTGGATCGGGACGATCTCTTTCTTTGTGGGATGAGATCTGTGGATCGGCTCGGGTCGTGCCGATCTCAGGCAGCGGGGGTGGATCTGGGCCGCCTTTGCTGGATCGAGGTGGCTTCGACGGAGGCTGACAGAAGACGGGCCTCGAGGAGCCTGGATTTGGGTTCGGGTTTGGGTTGGGGCCGTGCCGGCCTCTGACAGTCACCTCGGCCGATATCTCCTCGACTGGGTCTCCTCAGCAAACCATCAGTTCTCCGGTTCTGCACACACCACCTAACGCTCTGATACCACTTGTTGGTTTAGGATCGTGTGGCGAGGTAAGAGATTTGGTGGGAAAACTTTCCGTTTTCTGTATTTTGTTTTATTGCTGATGTGTTTTTTGATACATGAATTCCTAAGTTATTTATAGGAAAAAATCAACGATTTGTAAAACACGTTTTTGTACAAAAAAACGTGGAGATGAACAGTGACCGATGGATGGTGTTACTGTGCACGCGTGTTTTAGCTCCATGTCAAGGTTATAGCCAACAAGCACGACACCAGCATCAGTCAACACTCCAACCAAGCACTGCCCCGCTACCTTCTAACAAATATGCTTCCACCGCCTTTACAACCTGCGCCATCACTGCATCCTCTCCCTCCTCCTCTCCCAAATCAACCCCAATGTTGTCGTCCGATCCTCGTGGAGGCAGCATAGATAAATTAGAATTGGTCTTGGATGGACGGTAACGATTGATGCTGGAGTGATGATTAAAGAGCGGAGATGGAGGGATTTGGGAAAGAGGAGAAGGGTTTAGGGAGGTGGAGAATAGGAGAAGTGAGTAAAGAGGAGCGATTGTTGATGAAGACATGGCTGTCGTCGTCGACGGAGGATCGACGCCAGTGTGGTGTGGATATGATAATAGTAATGGTGGTGGGTGAGGGTGGAGAGGTAGTCGGGTATTTTTGATAAATTTGATCTTTAAATAAATTAAAATTAGTTAGTGGTAATTTTTGAAATAAAATCTTTTAAGAGAGGTAATTTTCAAAAATTATCCCTTAATTTAAAATATTTGATAATGATTTTTATTTTCATTTCAAAGTTTGAAAGTTTTAGTTCTATTTTTAACTTCAATATTATTTATTATTTATTGTGTTATCAAATTAATTCATTTGTTTTAAATTTGTTTTATTTTATTTATTAATTTGTTACTTGTTTTGTTATGTTTTTCATTTCCAAATTGATGTGTAGGAAAAAATGCCAATTCCTGTTCCCGGGTGAATGGGCTATTAATGGGGTTAACCTCAGGAATAAAAAACCCATTTTTAGGAGGGATGGGATTGAGTCGGAATAACCCATTCCTAATCAGTGGGATAACCGAACACCAAAAATGTCAGCAAATCAAATGGGCTATAATAAAGATCAAACAATTCTTCCAAATCTAGGTTACAAATCTAGGTTGTATTAATATGATCAAAAGAGTTCAACCATTATACAAAGTGAAACATAATCAATCCTATTTAACTATTTTATGATAAAATCATGAAACACATAAAATCATAACAAGAAACATTCACAATCCACATTTTCTTCATTCATTCCAATAAAATAAGGTTTGCCCCATCATTCCACAATCATAAATTCACTCATATGATCCCTGCTACACAATCTACTTAAACATAACAAAAATTAAACAATCAAGATAAAGGAGAGGAACAATCAAACTCATCATTGTCATAATCCAAAAACAAATCTAACGCTCCAATCCATCGTCTTCGATTACAAGCAAATCGATCATGATCTACTCATGAAAAAGATAATAACAACTTTGGAATTACAGCAACATAAGTCGAATTTGCAAGAATCGTAAATACGATATAGATCTAAACCTAAAAATATAAAAAAAACTAAAGAAAATGAGATTCTAGAACTGAGTTACACGACTCTCAATAGGGAATTATATAGCGAATTTAAAAATATTCAAAACTCACAAAATTCGGACAGAAAATAACAAATCTATCGAAGCAGATTCACACTCTGTGCAAGACATAAATGTGACAATTTTAGTTTTCATGATTTCAACTGCATTCTGTCCATACATGATATCAACACCATAAAACCATCAAATATGACATAAATACGTGCAACTCCATCTCGTTTCACTTGTGAATTCAATCATACTTTCCTTTCGATCAAATCCAACAATTTAAGTTCCAAATCAACCCCCTTGCAAAGAAAACATAACAAATAGCAATATCAATGACAAAAACATAAAAAAAGATAGAATAAATAAAAATGATACTAAAAAGGATTAAAAATAAAGGTATTTAACCAAGAAAAATATGCATAAATAAATATTTAACACGATAAGTACGCACAGTAAAACTGTTATAATTAAAATGAATCGGAGAAAGTGATATCCAACACTTTCATTAATTTACCTGTCTAGTTTTCATGTTTCACTTAATTTGAAAAAGAGAAAGTAAATAACATCGAGCGTAGGGAGCCTCACAAAGTCTCTCCTTTTTCACTTTTCATTATACATAATATTATAAAAAATTAACTTAGAAAAATAGAGAATGGTACAATAATACAATAAATTTTTTGAATTTCTCTATTTCACACTATAACTTTTATATTTTAACACGTATTTTAATACACTTCTTCTATATCTTTTCAGCTTTTATCACATCAGTACTCTTAACTTTTTTCTTTTACAGAATCTCTAGTATACATATTCTAATACAATTGTTTTTATCATTTTTTATCCATATTTTCCAGGTTACTTTCCCTCTTACATCACCATTAAGTGCATTGCGATAAACTTCACAAAACTTCAACATATTCATTAATTAATATACAGAGGTGATCAAACGATATAATAATTTTAGGATAATATTTTTATATTTTTATCGAAAAAATTGATTTAATGATAAATTATTCTCATGAGAAAAATTGTGCAAATCACTACATTAAAAAAAGTTTGCACATCACCCCATCTTATTATTTTTGATGTTATTCTTTTTGTTCCATGAAAAATATAACACTTTAATTTTTAATTTTATTTAACATATATTTTAACGAATTTCGATTTTATCATTAGAGAATATAAAAAAATAAATTTTTTAATTCAAATTATATTACATAATAAAAAATATCATTATTATTTTATAAAAAAATTTTATAATATGGTTTGATCATCACCTGAGACCACGGATCAAAGTTGATGTACACAGTCATTGACGGAAAAAGTATAGACTCCATTACTCTAAACCACCGTAGAACCGAAGAAACCCTACGTGCAAATCGACCAAACAGAACAGCAAACGTAGAAGGAAACGGAAAACAAAAGGATTCACGAACCCGAACTCAGCTCAGGCATTGAAGAGGAACTCGATCGTATTCATAGCCGCAAAAGTTTCACAATCACGTCACCTCTCCTCTTCTCGCTTCGCGCTCTTCCCCTCAATTCCTCTCCCCTCTAATCGTCTCCGTTTTTTTCGAAACAACGATAAGACAACATAAGTCTCCTTTTTTCTAGATTGTGTCTAATACAAGAGCACGTGGGCAGTTGCTGCTGTTGTTCGGAATCAATTTCTTCTTCCATGGCCAGACTCCGCACAGCGTCTCTAATCTTCCGCCACCATCGTGGCCGCTGCAGCAGCAGCTTATCGAATCCCTGCATCTATGGCCTCAGCCCAATCTCGTCCGATCCCACCAATACCCATTTCATCAATTTCCCTAATTATTATTCCACCCACGTATCAAATTCCCCATTTGATGATTCACATCGAAAGGCGAAGACCCAACTGGGTTTCTTTCCTAGGGTTCCGTTTTCGACAGTGCCCGAGACGGGGGCTGTGAAGCAGGATGCTGGTGTGGAAAAAGAAGATAATGTTGTGAAATCCGCAGTGGTTGATTTGGGGTTAGGAGAGGGATTTGGGGAAGTTGCGTCGAGGGATCCGGTCGAGATATATAGGAGCTTTCGTGATGGGGAGACGAGGGAGAAACAGACAAGGGAGGATTTAGATGTATTGGCTGAGGTATTCAGGGGATTTGCGAAGTCGCCTTGGGCGGTTAATCAAGCATTGGGGATTTATATCGGGGCTTCGTTTTTTCCCACTGCGGCACATAAGTTCAGGAACTTCTGGTTCAAGAATTGTAGGACGGATGTTAGTAAGTACTTGGTTAAGCTTGGACCTGGTCGTGAAGCAGATGAGTTTCTGTTCCCCGTGTTTGTTGAGTTCTGTTTGGAGGAGTTCCCGGATGAGATTAAGAGTTTGAGGGATAGGATTGCGTCAGCTGATCTTACGAAGCCACACACGTGGTTCCCATTTGCGAGGGCAATGAAGAGGAAGATTGTGTATCATTGTGGTCCGACGAATAGTGGTAAGACGTATAATGCATTGCAGCGGTTTATGGAAGCTAAGAAGGGAGTTTATTGTAGTCCATTGAGGCTGTTGGCGATGGAAGTTTTCGATACGGTGAATTCTCTTGGTGTGTATTGTAGTTTGCTGACAGGGCAGGAGAAGAAACATGTTCCATTCTCGAATCATGTTGCTTGTACGGTTGAGATGGTGTCAACAGATGAGTTGTACGACGTTGCTGTTATTGATGAGATTCAAATGATGGCTGATCCATGTAGAGGGTATGCGTGGACTAGGGCATTGCTTGGGCTAAAGGCCGATGAAATACATGTGTGTGGCGATCCTAGTGTTCTTGATATTGTGCGGAAAATTTGCTCTGAAACGGGAGATGAACTGGTTGAACAACGCTATGAGAGGTTTAAGCCTCTTGTTGTTGAAGCCAAGACTTTGTTGGGAGATCTCAGCAAGGTCCGTGCAGGTGATTGTGTTGTCGCATTCTCTAGGAGAGAGATATTTGAGGTCAAGCTTGCGATTGAGAAGCAAACCAAATATCGTTGTTGTGTAATTTATGGTGCTTTGCCTCCTGAGACTCGCAGGCTACAGGCTTGTCTTTTCAATGACCAGGATAGCGAATTTGATGTTTTGGTTGCAAGTGATGCAATAGGAATGGGTTTGAATCTCAATATCAGAAGGGTAATCTTTCACAATCTTGCAAAATACAATGGCGACAAGGTTGTTCCAGTACCAGCATCCCAGGTGAAGCAGATCGCTGGAAGGGCTGGTCGGAGAGGAAGCCGGTACCCGGAAGGTCTTACAACTACCTTGAACAAGGAGGATCTGGATTACCTGATTGATTGCTTGAAGCAACCATTCAATGATGTGAAGAAAGCGGGTCTCTTTCCATTCTATGAACAGGTTGAGCTATTTGCCGGACAATTTAATGACATTACTTTCACTCAGCTATTGGAAAAATTCTCTCAGAACTGCCGCCTAGATGGCTCTTATTTCTTGTGTCGCCATGATCATATAAAAAAGGTGGCAAATATCCTGGAAAAGGTTCAGGGCTTATCATTAGAGGACCGTTTTAATTTCTGCTTTGCCCCTGTAAATATTAGAGATCCCAAAGCGATGTTCCATCTCATGAAATTTGCTTCGTCATATGGGCAAAAAATCCCTGTTAATATAGCAATGGGTATGCCAAAAGGTTCTGCACAGAGTGACAAGGAGCTATTGGACCTTGAGACTAGGCATCAAATTTGTTCCATGTATCTGTGGTTGGCACAACAATTTAAAGGGGATACCTTCCCTTATAAGAAGAAGGCTGAAGAGATGGCTACCAATATAGCTGAATTATTGGGCGAATCCCTGACAAAAGTTACCTGGGAACCTGAGTCGCGACAAGGCCATAAACCAAAAGCTGATAAGAAAGCTGGTTATGAAAGGCCACAATCACTGATCAAGTACTTCGATCAGTAAGTACTTTTCTTTCTCTTTCCACACAATTCAAACAGTTGACCTTACTCCTTCCTTTCTGATTCTTGTTCCTTGCTGCTCTGTGATGAATACCTTGTTAAGCAGCTATAAGGTGTGTCGAGTAATTTATTATGTTGCATGAAAATTGCATGTTAGGTTGGTGTAAGCTATGTCAGTATGCTACATAGGGTAATCTTAAAGCACCCTTTTGGCCTCTTCTCTCTTGGACTTGGCTATCTCATTATGCCTGAAAGTTTCTCTGGTAAGTGGTAACTTATCAACTTTATGATTAAGCATGATGCGGTTGGTCTTTAAAAACGTCCGTAGAGGAACTTTTGGTTATCACTAATGGAATAAGTCATACTTCCTCCATCCCATAATTTTTGCAACGGCACATACTTCAAGATGTTTTATTCTTATTCTTAACGCTGTCAGAAAATTATTTTTTGGCTCAGCATTAAAGTTCACAACTAAATCTATCATTAGTGTTTCTTAAAAAATTTGCAAAAACTAATATTTGATCTTTACAAACTCAACTTCGAAGTACGTGCCGTGCAAAAATTTTGGGACGGAGGGAGTAACTTATAGGCACTTCCTGAAATAAAATGCTTCCAATCTAAGGTCAAACTTGGTTCTTAGAAATAAGGCACATGCTACAAGTAATGTGCAACTGTTCATCAAAAGATGCACCTTTTGGCAAACAGTCAATTTAGCAAAAAAAAAGTGCTCATAAGCTAGTGTGACTAGTTTAGAGCCTGTACAAACAAACTTGACCATGATGCACGTCCATGAAGGGCATTCGCTGTAGGGGAAATCTTAAGATACTAGTATTATTTTGAGCCTCATCAATTTTGAGTTTTGACTTTTGGTAGATTGTTCCCCAATTCTGATTAGTATTAGTATTCACTTGTAAGTTTTGAGTGTCTTTATGTGATGTACTGGTGTGAATGATCAATGAATCATTGATCAACCCTGACAATTTATGTACTTGTTTGATATTTGTGTAATTCTACTTAACGGCCGAACCTTTGCCACGATATCTTTGTTTGCGCCTTTTTCTAATTTAGTTTGTTAATCATCTCTTGTCTTCGCCTCATCGTTTTTCTTCCTTTATATCGGCTTTCCTCTGGCCTGATACAAGAAAATAAAATAGAATAACATAATAATAATAACAATAATAACTCTCTTCTGTCTGGTGCTTGTTTTTTCATTTCATTTGGCTTCTTTCTGTGAATTTAAGTTAGTTGCATATTCTCCTATTCCATTCTCTTTTAGACTTGTAGGGCATAACTGATGTTTTTTATTTTATTATGGGTGTGCAGGAAAAGGCGTCAAGGAACCTCTAGACGTGATTCTTCAAAAATGATTGCCGCCTAATTTCCTTCGAAGGTACTCTCGTTGCTCCATATTTATCTTATAAGCTCTCTTACCTCCTTTACAGTTTGCACTTTGGTTTCGCTTTTGGATGATTTCAATTTCTCTCGCGGTACTTGTTCTGTTATATTCCGTCTCTATCAGCTTTAAAGCTGTGTGCATAAATGCCAAATTGAGGATTTAAAGCTCTGTCCATAAATCATAATGCCAAATGGAGGATGTCGGGGGGCGATATGCAGTATAATGTTGTGAATCTGGTTTGGTCAGTGTGAATTTCATGGTATAAAATTCCATAGGTAATATGCATCCGGTTAACCCCTGATTCGGCCAGTTCTCACCGATTCAGCAAATCATGGTTTGAAACAAACCGAACACCCAATCCTTTCCTCCTTTAGTATTGAATTAAGTATGTTCAATCACTTATACAGATTCAAGATAGCATTCCACTTGTTTTCTTTTCTATAATACCTCTTGATACACCATATGATATTCGTCATCCCTTTATGTATCATTTCCTTCTCTTTCTTTTCCCTTTTGAATTTTCTCTCCCGATTGTTTCATATCTCAAACATGCATTCAACTGCACCTAAGGGATTCTCAGTTACTTGCATGCCTTATTCTCCTGTACGGCTGAACCACCTTTGAAATTTCATGGCACATAAATGGGGCAACCATTTGGAATCTGTCCTATTGCCCAAGGTCATTGTAGTTTTTCTTAATTTCATGGCACTGACTACTGATCCGTGGAAAACTTATGTGTGCTCTACCGGACAACAACTGCTGATGTTTCTTGCCACTTGACAAGGAGCCAACCCATTTTCCTTGTCCCAAATAACATCATAGGAGGAAAGACAGTCAATGCTTTTTGGATGGCTGGCTTTGGCATAATTAATTTTTCATCACATTATTATTTTTAAGTTGGAAGCAAACTTCGATCATCGTCATCTATTGCATGGTTTTCCTTTTCCCCCCTTTTCTGGGGAAAGGGGGGCTGTAGAAGTTCGGGGGAGGGAGATTTCGTTCCTTGATGTGCACAAAGCTTAGTAAGGCTACTTTATTATGTGGGGCAGGACCTGGATCCTTTGAAAATAGGCTAGAAGTTTCTATATCTTCATAATGGTTATGCCTGCATTTGTATCTGATAAAGCTTGAAGGCTGACATCATGCACTCTGGGTATTAGCATTAGTGAAAGCGTCTAGATTATGTTGTGCAATGAAACAAGAACCAATACCGAAATGTTCTGGTGTTCTGTTTCAGTGCTGGACCGTCAGTTTTTTCTGTGTGAATTTCTTCTGAATTGCACGGAGCATTCTCTATGTGGCTATAATGCGCTTTATTCCTCATGTGCATATACCTGAACGATTCTCATGTTGTATTGTTGTTCTTGGACTACACAAATTGTCGTAGATACATGGAGAAAAATCTTACTTTTTTTTTTTTTTAATTCGCCAGCTTACCACCAATGCTCATGTTCTATACAAACTTGATTCTGTTTAGTGATGGATAAGTAGGTTGGTTCCACATAATTTGTCTTTCTCACCCAAAAGAAGTTCTTTTTTTGGGGCGGGGAGGCGACTACCCCATCTTCAATGTCAGTTTCCTATGGGTGATGCGTGTTGTTACGGACATGTCACAAAGACGGTCTGACGCAAAGAAGCAAGGGTTGCGACATGCAAGAACAACGCAAAAGACAAGATCAATAATTAGAGATCAAATCTCTCTTCTCAAATAAGGAAATTCTTTATATTCTAATAAACATAAACTTATATAATTTCGTCCAAATGATGACTTTAAATACACCTCTAAAATCCTGTCCACCTATAAATAAAATTAACCCTAATTAAATTAAAGAAAGTGAAATACAAAAACTAACTAAAACTAGCTAAATTTTAAAATGCAAAAAATATTTTGGTAATCTTCTTGCATCACGGTTTATGCAAATTATTTATTATAGTTTTAATGATCTTTACGATTAATTACTCTTCTTAAGAAAATTGGAGTTGGGGGGGGGGGGTTGTAATGTAAATTGCTGATTAATTAAACTAATGACTAAGATTAACTAATTAAACTAACTAACTATCTAAATTGCAAGGGGGTTGATGTAGAGTTTAAATTATTGAAAATAATTATAGGAAAACTTTCATAACTTCATTCAGCTTATAGATTAATCATGGATAAGGGATATTAATTTGATTTTGATTTGTTATATGAATGGTTGGGTTGTAATAAAGAAAATATCTTGAATTGTGTTCTTTGGTTTTTTAATTACTAAGATAGCTTCTATAATTAAAGTAATCATCTACTCTACATATCATGATAGTATACATACATAAATAGATAATTGAATCAAATAAGGAACATATAAACATGAATTGAAATAGCAAAATTGCTTGTTCTATTCATTCACATAAACCAAATGTCCTAACTAGATTATAGCATGATTGCTTGTTCTATAAACTGGTTAGTTGTTACTAAACATAACCAAAATAGCTTGTGTTATTAGTTAGATCAACCTATAATAACATTTAAGTGGCTAATTAAGAAGTAATCATAAGCTCAATAGGGTATAGTCAATATATAAAGTTATCTAGGTAGCCAATCTAGGTAAATTCATGCATGAACTAAGACAAAGATCCGAACTTTAGTAGCATTCATGCAAAACAAATCATATTAAACAAGTTAACATATCATATCTCACAATCCCTTTGTTTCATGCGTTATTCAAGCTCCCTACATACTAATCTACCCTCACATGACATTAGAAAATAAGACAATCACCATCAAACATGCAAAGAGATTTTTCATGATCGAAGTTGAAACAAAACAATATTCAACTTGCATGGTTTGGTCAATTTAGTGATTCAATTGTTGGGTTTGGTATGAAAAGGTACTGTTTGGATCACTCAGTATTTAGTATGTCTTCTCCTACGGGATTGGTCCTTCTTGTCGTCTATGTTGATGATATTATTGTCACGGGAAATGATGCTAACGGTATTAATCGACTCAAGAGATTTCTACAGATAGAGTTTAATACTAAAGATTTAGGACTTCTTCGATACTTTCTAGGCATAGAAGTCGCGTATGCTAGTGGCAGCATCGCTTTATCCTAACGAAAGTATACTCTTGATATTCTCCAGGAGATGGACTTACATGATGCTAGACCTAGTGACACGTCTATGAATCCTATGGTAAACCTTGATAATGAAGGAGGAGAACTTCTACACGATCCAAAGAAGTATCGACAGTTGGTAGGAAAGCTGAACTATCTTACCATAACTCGACCGGATATCGTCTTCGCAATGAGTATGGTGAGTCAGTTCCTGAGTTGTTCTCGTACTACTCATTGACGAGTTGTATTATAGATTATTCATTGTTTAAAAGGAACTCCGGGACAAGGGATTATGTTCCGTGATCCTGGTAATTTTGATATAGCTTGGTATAAAGATCTAGATTCCGAGTCCGTGGAGATAGTTAGATATTCTGATGCAGGTTGTCCTATATATCGTAGATCTTCCACAGGATATTGTGTCTTCCTTGGTCGGAATCTTATATCATGGAAAAGAAAGTAGCAGCTAGTTGTTTCTCGATCTAGTGTAGTGGCTGAGTATCGTGCTATGAGAAATGCTACTGGAGAGTTTCAGTGGGTTCGGATGTTACTATATGAGATAGGTTTCTCTGTGACAAAATCAACTACCCTTCATTGTGATAATCAGTCGGCTATTCATATTGCAAACAATCTAGTATTTCATGAGAGAACGAAACATACAGAGGTGGATTATCATTTCGTTCGAGTGAAGGTGAAGAATGGTAACATAAAGTTGTCGCACACTCGGTCTGAAGAACAATTAGTGGACATCTTCATAAAGCCCCTACTACGTGAAAGAATTTCGTATATTTGTAACAAGTTGGGTCTTTTGATATGTATGCTCCAACTTGAGGGGAGTGTCGAAGTTAATTATTAAGTTTATCAAGTTGGACTTATTAAGGTTATGGATTTATTAGGTTAAACATATAAATATGTAGAAATTCTCATCAATTTTAAATTAATCTCTCATTTCATCATTACAAAACCAATCTAAGAACGTCTTGAAACGTAGATCCAATGATAAGAAACTCCAAATCCAAACTAAAGCAACTTGAATAAAGAGAAGATCAACTCGAAACCCTATACTAAGAAATAAATCTTTGAGAAACGATGGTCTCTCTCTAGATACTCTGAAAAACGATCACAATATGATGTATTTATAAAAAACTAAAATTCCTAGAAAATCCGATAAAAATCGCGACGAAATCTCATAAATATCTTTCGGTTAAGTCATGACCAGGGCTGTCATGTCCGTGACCAAGTGTGGCTGTGGAATTCTTCGAGCTTCTACGATTGTCATGCCCGTTACAGGGTCTCTTGTGCACACTGGTTGGATTTTGACGTTTATCACGGTCATGACAAGGCATGTCACATCCTTGACCATCCATAACTGGTTTTGTTATTCAATTTCTTCAATGTCACGGTCTTGATTGTAATCGTCGTGATACCCCATAAACACATCAAAACAGCTCCGAAACACTTAGAAACAATCACGAACGTCTTCATAAGCGTCGAATACATCGTCATGGCTCAAAACGCCATAGGAAACTTTGTCGAAACACTTCTGAACTTTTCAAAATATTCACGATCAAAATCAACTCTTTGGTCCACTTAGCATCATTCCTGTCAAACGTTAAAATGCTCTTGTCTCGATCAAATCTGCATAAAAATCATACAAAGAGCAGTATCGTTGTTCGAAACATAAACTAAGCTTAAACAAAACAAAAAACAATAACAATACTATCCAAAGAATATCAACTTAAAAAAACATGAGTATTTTCACATTAAGAATCTTATATGCTTTTTGAGTCAGCATTGAAAAAAACCCAAAAAAAAAAGGTGACTTTTGACCACTGCCTTATTGCCTTGGTTGTGGATTAAAGCTTTGTTTTTTTTTTTTTTCATATATAACTAAAAACTTCGTGAGGCACCCTTTTGGAATTGAACCCTCACCCTCATGGTTCTAAGTCAACGCATTGAACCAATAAACTTTATGGAACTAGTGGATTAAAGCTATAGTATCTACTCAACCGAAGCAATTCAATTCGAAAGGGTCGAAAACATCTGCCGTGAATTACAGGAGGCCACTGAAGTATGGTGCACCTACCTTGGAAGATGCTCCTACTGCAGATGAACCAAGAACAATTTGAATGAACATTGAAAGCACCTATACAATGGGAAAAAAGGCCTTTCACTCCGTGGATTTCATGATTTAGTCAATTAATTTAATAAATTTCTCCATCATTAGTTGCCAGTTATTTTTATCTATTGTCTTTCACGCTATCACCTGCACATCATTTTTTTTATTTTGCTTTTGCTTTTTGACCGTTGGTTATATCAAAGCTGAATACCGAGTAGTTATTTTTGCAAACAGGGAGGGATATGGTGCTACAGTTGAGCTGAGGCTTCGTTCTTGGAAAACTGTGCCAGGAGGTAATGTCATCAGTTTGAAGTACTGCTAAACTGAGCATCAGATCAAGCTGATATACGAAATGCAGGTCTTGCTACTGTGCCATCATTCACATCCATGTAGTATTGAACCAAAGGGACGGGTCATCAAAACATTCAAATGAAGCAAGATAGAATGGCTGGAGAACCTCTTGGGCTTTTGACCTGAGCTAAACTTGTCACCGGGGTTGGCATTATGGTCCAGAGGTGAATGAAGGCTTATATGGCGAGTTATTATTTGACAGGATTCAAGGCTGTTGCTAGGTGCAGCAGTTTTTCAGGTCAGAAGGTCAGGAAGAATGCTAGCATCCATCTCCGCTTTGAATTATTGATTGATTTGGAGAGATTATGGTGGTAACATCGAAGCCCTTTAAATTGCTGATCAATGAGTAAAGGGAGATTTTTCAATAGTCGTTCAAAAGACGTGGTTGTCTTTCGTGTTTAGTCAGATTTGATGATATATGTCCTGGCCTATAGTTAGTTTTGTGTAGGAATAACGTTTAGTTAGTCGAACAGGGTAGTGTGTGTTTGAATGTATAATAGAAATTGTTGGTTGTACGGTTGAAAGTTGAAAATGTTATGTCTAGTCTTTGGAAAAGCATGGACGGGAATGGATTAATGAAGGCTTGTGGAACCTTCGTTGTCTATTTGGAGATGTTTAGTCCTGGTCAATTAAAATGGATGTTTAACGTATTTGTTCTCTCTGATAACTACTCCAGTACATGATTCTAGCTAAATATATCCATTAAGGCATATCTTGAGCGAACAATTCAAATTCAAACCGGGATTTAAAAACAGAAAGATGTTTTGGACTTTAACATCTCATCGAAGGCATCTGCTATTGAGAGGGAAGGTTTATTTTGATGAGTTTTTGTGGTGACAAATGTTTAAGTGGGGTAATCATATTATTTATGATCCATATTGGGTAGAATTTCATTAATCTATTTTCATTATATAATTATTCATGCATTATATCAATAATCATCACATACAACATCATTACATGCATCATCACAACCATAATTGTAAATAAACAGAAAAAGATGGATAATACAGCATAGATAAACGAAGATACGACGACGAATTGAAGAGACCAAAACGTTATACCAAGATCTGATCTTCAAAAATATAAAAAAACAATAATCTAAATTATGATTTTGAGAGAAAAAAAATGGCCAAAAGACCCTGGAAAACGACCCTAATCTCCTTAAAAATAAAACAAAATACACGCATATTTATAGAAAACCCGAAAACAATTCAAACTTTAAATCAAACAAACTGAATCTGGATATGTGACCTGCATAATGACCATTACAAGAGGTGTAACAGTCGTCATAGTCCAGAAAAGCATCAAAAATATCATTTTTTTTGTTTCGAACTACGTCCTAATCGATGGTATACCATATATAGTCCTTATATCATCATAAAACACTTCAAATGACATTATTTACACCCTCCAAATTGTCTCGAATCACCATTTATGTGTCGTTTAATTTTTATGGATCATCCATGCTCAAATAAGCCTCAACTGTATCGATTTATCTTCAAAACAGCTCCAAACGACTTTGAATATTAACATCATCATCTAATGCATATGAGTATCATCAGAAATCATCGAAATCAACATGAGTGATCGTCAAATCATCACACTTTATCACGATCATCTTCAAGTATTGTTGTCCATCCAATCATGAGTTGTCAAAAGTTGCTCTTTTCAATCAAATATACAATGAAAACACGCAAAACAGTATTATCCAAGTCCAAAAATATAAACAAAACTAAAAATATGAAATAAAGAACTCAAATATGATAAAACAATATGCTTAACATAAATAAAATACATATATTTATACACACATCAATCATCATCCAACTCCTACTTTATATTTTTATGTTTTTACAAATTTAAAACCTATAGAATTTTCATGAAGTATTAATATCGCCTAAAATCATCATCAAATCAATGGCCAAGCCATTCCAAAAATCACAACCAATCATCAATCCAACCCAAGTCAACTATCGTCCAAATATCTCAAACCAATCAAGTTCATCAAAACAACTAATCAGCAACTCAAATTCATCAACCGATCGAATAATTAAATCATGAGATTAACTAAAGTAAATTAAAATCAAATGAATTAGAGATTAGGATTAAGAAAATTATTACATTGCAAATTTAGGGATGGTTAGGGTTCGAAAAAGTAGGAGGGGTACAGGTTGAGTGCTGGGTGGGCGGTTTGTGAAGAATTTTTGGGGGAAATGATGTGGGAAAGTGAGGTGGAGGAAATTAGGGAGAGTGGTGATAAGGAGGTGGTCGATGGTGGTGATGGGGAGATCGTCGAAGTCTATGGTGGAAGGCAGCGATGGTTAGGTGGTCAGGGAGAGGAAGTATACAGCGAAGTTTGGGAGAGGAGGAAGCAGCGTTGTCGGGGCTTCAAATTAAACAACTTAGTGAACGGAACGGTCACTAATGTATTTTAGCGATCGATTTTAAATTTAGTCGCTAAGAATTTGTGCGAATCAAATTTAGTTTTTTTTTTTTTTTTTGGGTATTACCCATGTTAGGAGTGGAAGAGCCATGTGTCACGGGGTTAGATTTTCGCAACCCGTGTGGCTCTCAAACTACTCACACCTTCGCTTGAGCTGAGCCGAACTCGTACACCAAGAGGCTTTGTAAGAACTCATAAAGTGAGAATGAGAACTTGGACACACTTTGAGAGCAAAGAACGCTTTCTTTTGCACTCGGGTTTTGTATGCTTTGTGTTTTTTTTGTGGTTTGGCAAATGAGCCAACCCCGTGTTTATATACACAACCTAGGAAAGTTCTAGACCCCGTATGTTCTAGACTTTTCTAGCACTAGGGTTTATAAGAGAGTCCTAGAAACGCTAATTCTCCACAAGTTTGTAGGATGGTAGAGAATGTTTGAGAAGTTTTCGGAACTCGGGCTAAGTTTTGCACCACATTGGATTGGGCTTCATTCGGGCCTAAGTGCTTGGCCCAAGTCCGATTTTCAAGCATTTAGCCCTTGCGTAATATTCTCCTCCACCTATGTCGCGGACGTCCTCGTCGCGACGTTCTTAAAGTTCTCGATTTGCTGCCTGAATTGCCACAAGGAGTCTTCGGGTTCCTAACTGGCTTCTTCCATAAGCAAGTTCTTCCATTTGATGAAATGCTCCTTGTGGCGAGGTATCCCCGATCGTCTTATTTCTCGTTCAGCCAATACCTCCTCTACTTCCTTGTCATAGGAAGTGACCACCGTTGTCGTCGGTGTACGTTTCGATATTCCTCGCTCCGGTTCTTCTTCATTGTGATGATAAGGCTTGAGATTACTCACGTGAAAAACCGGATGGATCTTTAGCCTTGGCGTGATTGGAAACCTTTCCAACCTTTTTTCGTGATTGGAAAAGGCCCCTCATATTTCCTCACTAGGCCTTTGTGCACCTTTCGTAAGGCCTTATATTATCGGGGTATGATTTTCACCAACACAAGGTCTCCTTTCTGAAATTCAAGAGGCCTTCGTTCCTTATCAGCCCATTTCTTCATCCTTTTGGTTGCTTTATTAAGGTACGAACGTGCCAAGTCCGCTTGTTCACGCCATTCCTTAGCAACCTCGAAAGCACCGGGGCTGCTTCCTGTATAGTTCCCTGCAACGAGCTAGGAGTCGCGGGTTGTTGTCCCGTTGCGAGCTCAAACGGACTCTTCCCCGTAGACTCCGACCTTTGCAAATTATATGAGAATTGGGCCACATCGAGCAACTTCGCCCAATCTTGTTGGTTGGCACTAACATAATGCCGCAAGTAAAGTTCCAACAAATTATTCATCCTCTTCGTTTGCCCATCGGTTTGGGGATGAAAACTTGTTGAAAAATTGAGATCTGTTCCCAAGAGTTTGAACAGCTCCGTCCAAAACTTGCTAGTGAACCGCGGATCTCGATCGCTCACAATGCTTTGCGGCAAGCCCCAATACTTGACAACATGTTTTAGAAAGAGTCGGGCTGCTTCTTAGGCTCTGCAATCCGTAGGGGCTGGAATGAAGATTGCATATTTGGTGAAGCGATCAACCACTACCATGATTGATCCATACCCTTCGGACTTAGGCAATGCCGCAATAAAGTCCATGGAAACGCTTTCCCAAGGACGAGAAAGAGTGGGGAGAGGCTCAAGAAGTCCTCCTGGCAAGTGTTTCTCGACCTTGTCTTGTTGGCAAATAAGACAAGTCCGAACATATGTTTCTATATCCGCCTCCATTTTCGGCCAATAGTAATGTTCGCTTACTAACGTCATGGTCCGACGAACTCCCGGGTGCCCTGCCCATTGAGTGTCACGACATTCTCGAATGATCTCTTTCCTTAGATTTCCCCATTTTGGCAAATAAACCCGCTTGCCTTTGGTATAGAGTACACCACCCTCGAGCCAAAATCGTCGACTCTTGCCCTCCTTAACAAGTTGCACCAACGACTTTTCCATAAGATCTTGCTCGAGTCCTTCTTTAATCCGCTCCAAGAGAGGGTTTTGCGGTTTGGATAAAGCTGCCAGCGCTGCTTTACGACTTAAGGCATCCGCGACCAGATTTGTCCTTCCCGGCTTATAGACAAATTCGAAGTAAAACTCCGACTAGAAAACATGCCATCTTGCCTGTTTCGGAGTTAGCTTCTTTTGGGTTTGGAAATAGCTCGTGGCAACGTTGTCCGTCATTACCACGAACTTAGTTCCCAATAGATAGTGCCTCCATGTGAGAAGGCAATGGACTACCGCCATCATTTCTTTTTCGTGCACGGAGTAGCGTCTCTCCGTGTCATTAAGCTTTCGACTTTCGAAGGCTATAGGATGTTCCTCCTGCATGAGAACTCCACCGATAGCAAAATCAGAAACGTCGGTATGCACCTCAAAAGGTTTGGAATGATCCGCAAGACTAAGGACGGGTTCCGGAGAAACCGCCCTTTTGAGTTTTTCGAACGCGTTTTGGCACGCTTCCGTCCAAACCCACACCCTATCCTTCTTTAGGAGATCCGTCAAGGGGGATACCATGGCCGAGTATCCCTCTATGAATCGCCGATAGTAATTGGCCAATCCAAGAAAGGAACGAAGCTTCGAGACTTTCGTCGAAGGTTCCCACTCTTGAATTGCCCGCACCTTGCCTTCCTCCATAAATAACTTTCCGTCTTTGATAACGTGCCCGAGGAAGTTTAACTTCTTGGTGAGCAAACGAGCATTTTTCTTTCTTTACATAGAGTTCATTGCTTGCCAAGACTTTGAACACGATCTGCAAATGTTCAACATGCTCTTCCAACGTCGCACTATAGACGACAATATCATCCAAGTACACTACCACGAACTTGTCGACGTAGGGATGGAAAATATTGTTCATCAAAGTGCAAAATGTTACGGGTGCGTTTGTTAGACCAAAAGGCATAACAAGGAACTCGAATGAGCCATACCTTGTAACGCAGGTGGTCTTGGCCTCATCACCTTCGGCGATCCTCACTTGGTAATACCCCGAGCGAAGATCCAACTTGGTGAAGTACCGCGCTCCTCCAAGTTGATCAAATAGATCGACAATCAAAGGAATGGGGTATTTTTTCTTGACGGTTACCTTATTCAAGGCTCGATAGTCAATGCATAATCGAAGCGATCCGTCCTTCTTTTGGAATAGCACGGGAGCTCCATAAGACGCTTTCGATGGTCGGATGAAGCCGGCATCCAACAAGTCCTTCAACTGCTTTCGGAGTTCCTCTAACTCCATGGGAGCCATGCAATATGGCTCCTTGGCAGGTGGCCTCGTACCTGGTTCAAGCTCAATCTTGTGATCCACCTCCCTCCTAGGTGGAAGTTTCTTCGGGAGTTCCTTTGGCATTATGTGAGAAAACTCCTCGAGAACTTTTTCTATCTCATCCGGTACCTTCTCCGTCTTATAGGAGTCATCATCCAACTTTACCGTTGCTAAGTAAGTTGGTTCCCCGTCCTTGACTCCTTTGGAAAGTTGCATCGCAGAGAGCGTCTTTATCCTTTCTTCCCGTCGAACCACCGGGATTATACGTGTACCATTCCCCTCTGCTATGCACATGGCATTGGCAAAGGGGATTGGGAACACCTTCATTTTATCAAGGAACTCCATCCCAAGCACAAGTGGGAAGTCGTCCATCGAGACTACCGAAAGATCAGTCGTTCCTTTCCATTCCCCAATACGAAGTTGCACATCGTGTTCCATGCCGTGGATGGGTTTTTCTTCGGCATTCACCGTTTTCAGCATCCCCTTCTCGTTGCTAATCCGAAGCCCAAGTCGCTTCGCCTCCTCCAACGAGACGAAGTTATGAGTTGCCCCGGTATCAACCAAGGCACGGGTTGTGTGGTCCTAACAAAGCGTCTACATACATCAACCCTTTGGATGAAGGTGTCGCACCCATTACCTTTACCGCATTTAGTATCCTCAAGGAACTCATCTCTTGCACGGGTTCCCCTTCCACTTGGGAGACTATCGTCGAGAGGGCCCTCTTCTTTGGACATTCCCGAACGTAGTGAAGACCATCACATAGATAGCATTTCACCTCCCCCTTGGACTTCCTCGCGTCCTTGGGGTTGCCTTTGTTCCACGTTCCCTTGCTTGAACTTCCCTTGCTTAGGAAGTTCGACATTGGCGCTTTGCCCTTGTCTCCTCCACCTTTCTCGGAGTGCCCCTTCGATTCCTTCGGTTTCGAGTCGCCCCTCTTGAACTCTACGAACGACTCCGCCGCCGCCATTGCACTCCCCGTCTTCGTAACTCTTGTTGTGCCCACGACTGGAGTTCATCCATAAAGTAGATAAGCTTGTCCACCTTAGACATGTTCGAGATTTGGAAAAGTAACTCCGTAAAGTTCCTCACATAATCCCGGATGGTACCCGTTTTCTTCAATTTCCGAAGGTTTAGCTTGGCTTCGCATTGGGCATTCTCCGGATAGAAATGGAACTTGAGATCTTTCTTGAAGTCCTTCCAAGTATCCATTGTGAAGACACCCGCTTGGATGTCATTATAACGACGACGTCACCACATGGTCGCCGTGTCAGAGAGAAAGAACGCAGCCATCTTGATCTTCATCTCCTCGGTCTCTATACCCATGTGATCAAAGTATTGATCCATGTTGAAGAGAAAAGCATCAATCTCTTTGGCATCTCGTTTCCCCGAGAATGCCTTTGGTTTGGGAGCGTCAATGCGTGGTGCCTTACCAACGACGTTGGCGCCCCCATTCGCTATGGCCGCCCTACATAGCGAGCCATCCTCCTTTATGACCTTCACCTCCTCTTGAAGAGAAGTTACAGCCATACGAACATCATCGACCTGCGATTGGAACTCAATTCGAAGTTTGTCCATAAATGAGTTGAGGACCCCTTACAACTCACCTTTGGATGCTTTCTCCCGCGCATCAATGGCCTCATTGCTTGGGACATCATCCTCCAATCTCACCACCATCCTATCCATGATGTCTTCCACCCTCCCGAATCGTGACTCAAGAGATGTTAGAACATCCTTCGACTTGGCCCTCCCCTTGCACATGGTGACTTTCGGGGCATTTCCCTCCTCGAACTCGGTCATGTAGCTTTGGTCCGCCATTCTCTTTCTTACTCGACCTGGCTCTGATACCAACTGTCACGGGGTTAAATTTTCGCAACCCGTGTGGCTCTCAAACTACTCACACCTTCGCTTGAGCTCAGCCGAACTCGCACAGCAAGAGGCTTTGTAAGAACTCGCAAAGTGAGAATGAGAACTTGGACACGCTTTGAGAGCAAAGAACGCTTCCTATTGCACTCGGGTTTTGTATGCTTTGTGTTTTTGGTGGTTTGGCAAATGAGCCAACCCCGTGTTTATATACACAACCTAGGAAAGTTCTAGACCCCGTATGTTCTAGACTTTTCTAGCCCTAGGGTTTACAAGAGAGTCCTAGAAAACTCTAGAAACCCTAATTCTCCACAAGTTTGTAGAATGGTGGAGAATGTTTGAGAAATTTTCGGAACTCGGGTTAGGTTTTGCACCACATTGGATTAGGCTTCATTCGGGCCTAAGTGCTTGGCTCAAGTCCGATTTTCAAACATTTAGCCCTTGCGTAATACATGGGTGTCTTACCACACTGTTGGTAGATTGTATCAAAACATTTGCGTGTAAATTGTATCGAAAGGGAGGATTCAGTTTAGATGGAGAGTTCAAAATTGGGTGTCATGGTAACTTGAAATTACCACTTGAATTAAAGAACTTTCAAATAAAATTCCTTTATAGAAAATCATGGGTAAGATTTATACATACATATACATATATATATATATATATTTGGTGGATGTTCTGTTATATCCTTGCCCTATATATAAATTTTGGGGAAAATGCATTTAACCCCCTTAACAAGAGAAAAATGAGAGAAAAATAATAAAAAAGTTGAAGTTAACATTTTTAATGAAGATAACTTTTTTTTCTTTTTGAAAATATCATAAGATTTCAATAGTATTTTTTTTTAAAAAAATATCATATGATTTGAATAGTATACTTGTAAATATAAAGATTTGAGATGATTTTTTTATAAATTATAATATTTGAAATGCTTGTGCAAAAATCCTAAACTAAAAATGATTTCTTTACCATGATTGTGAGTTGATTTTAAAAGATATTACTTATTTATCCTTGAGTTGTACAGAACCCAAAACTTAATAGAGGAGGATAGTGTTGGAACGAAAATATGTAGTAGCATCAGTAGCCAACGAAAGTTATAATATAACTTTATATTGTAATTTGTTTAATATATACTGTCAGATTTTAACTTGATATATATATATATTTATCAACTTGTATAAATTTTTTAATTTATAATATCAAAAATATAACTTACAGTACTCGTTGTTGCTAGTGTGTAACTGCTGCTGTGGTCCTAACGCATTGATGTTGGAATTATAGAAAAACCATAATTATATTTTAGTAAATTATGAAATTACCATTTGATTTAAAGAACTTTCAAATATATATATATATACTTGGTGGATGTTTTGTTATATCCTTGACCTATATATAATTTTTGGAAAAAAATATATTTAATCCCTTTTAACTATGGCCTGGGAGCGCACTAAACCCCTTCAACTATGAAAATGTGTGTTTAATCTCTAGAAATCAAACAGGATGCCTTTTGTGGCATAAAACCACCCGAACAGTGGCTAAAAAAGGAGTTATATGTATATTTTGAAACATAAGGGGGTTTAGTGTTTCCGAATAATACTTTAATGGCTAAAAATGATATTCCCTCCGTTCGAATGAAATTACAACGAATTGACCTGACACGCATATTTATATGTGATGAATTTATGAGGAATATCCAATTTGTCGTTGTAAGTGTGAGAGAGAAAAATGAGAAAAAAAAAAGAAAGAGAAATGTAAGTGGATAGATTGATATGATATAAAATAGAGATAATTTGGTATTTTGTATGAAAAAGTTGATAAATAAAAAAATATTGTAATTTGAATCGAACAATCCAAAAAAAAAAGTATTACAATTTGAATCGGATGAAGGGAGTATGACTACTGTAAAAGAGATAAAGAACACATTAATGCTATACGTAAATTGTAGGAGCAACTCTACCAATGCACACATTTTCAATGCAAATACAATTTTATTCACTTGAGAGAAATTTTTGTAACATCGGGAAAAAAGCAGTGTTTCTTTTATACACGAATTGAAACCGATATTGTACATGACAGCGTATATAACCAATTGCCTTAAAGTACTATTAAAATCAATGGGCGAGGTTTTGGTACTTGTCTTGTCTGCCAAACCTATCTCACCTTCTTATATTTAATACATCATTTCTAATACTCTTTCTTGGATGACACGACAATATTAAACTTTGTATTAATATATTACACATTTGGTTATGAGAATATGACTGTTATATTAAAACATTGTAGGAAAAATCCATTGGATAAAAATCTGATCAAAATTTTGAGAATAAAAAATATTGATGGAATTGAATAATGTGAAAACAATAAGTTTCATATAAATTGATGAAAAAATTATGTTGATAAATAAATTAGACAAGAGAAAAATAATAAAAAAGTTGAAGTTAACGTTTTTAGTCAAGACAACTTTTTCTTTTTCTTTTTGAAAATATCATAAGATTTCAATAGCTTTTTTTTAAAAAAAAAAAGATCATATGATTTGAATAGTATATTTGTAAATATGAAGATTTGAGATGATTTTTTGAAAAAATTATAATATTTGAAATGCTTGTGTAAAAATCCTAAACTAAAAATGATTTCTTTACCGTGATTATGAGTTGATTTTAAAGAATATTACTTATTTATCCTTGAGTTGGAAAGAACCCAAAACTTAATAGAGGAGGATAGTGTTGGAACGAAAATATGTAGCAGCATCAGTAGCCCACTGATAGCAACGAATAATATAACTTTCATTTTTGTACTATAAATTTATACTAGAATTTGTTTAATATATACTGTCAGATTTTAGTTTAAAAATAAACTAAACTTGATTTATATATATTTGTCAACCTGTATAAATTTTTTAATTTATAATATCAAAAATATAACTTACAGTACTCGTTGTTGCTAGTGTGTAACTATTGCTGTCGCCCTAACGCATTGATGTTGGAATTATGAAAAAACCATAATTATATTCAATAAATTACCCTATGATACAACTTTCTAAAATATATTCTCAAAACTTACAACACCAAAATATCCCTCAAAACTACAATTTGATACTAGCTTTCCTTTTTCTCTCTCCACCTCCGCCGTCATGGTCATCTTCTCTCCTCTACTGCCACCCTGCCTGTGTTCCACCACCATCGTCTCTTTCACCTTCACCTCTTCCTCCATCCCCAAACCCTCTTATCACAACAAAACAAAAACACCAACAACACACAATCACCCTAGATAAATCTCACAACGTATAAGAGCCCAAACCACAAGAACCAAAACCAAAACTGAAAGAATATGTGTGTATGTGTGTTTGTGATTGATGGAGGCAGAATTTTTTTTGATATATGCTAAATGAAAGAGTATTTTCACAACAACAGCACACTGTTATGAGAATTTTTTATTTGTGTTTAAGAACAGTACGTCAATTATGAAAATGTTTCAGTATGTGTGTGTGTTTGTGATCGATGGAGACACGATTCTTTTTTGTTTTGTGTTAAATGAAAGAGTTTTCACAACAACAACTCACTTTTTTTTATTTTTGAACTGATGTATTATTTTTTTAAACTGACTTTCTATTTCTAAACAATGCGTCAGTTATGAGAAACAGTGCATCAGTATGTGTATTTGTATTCATTGTTGTTGGTTTAATTTTGAGCAACATTTTGAGAAAAATTAAACTGTGCACTATTTGATTTGTATGGACGCACTGTTTCGATCAAATAGTACATCAATATAAATTTGTGTTTCAAATATATTAGGTGATATATAATGATTTTTTCAATTATATGAATATCATGTTATAAATTTGTATTTACACATAAGTGTATTCATATTTTTATTTAAAACAAACAATAGATGTCCTGTTTGAATGAAACAGTGTGCGTCATGAGATTATTGAGTTGAATCGAATTTGATTCTCGATTTGGTTTTGAGAGTCGATTTGAGTTAGTTTTGGGTTTTGATTTGGAATTGAAATGATTTTCGAGAGTGCGTCTTTATGTGGAATGATTTCGGTTATGGGTTTGGATGGTTTTGTTTCATAATTGAAATTATACTGGATGAGAATTATTTTCCTGGATTATATCAATTGAGAATTTTTTTCTATTCTTTTTTTTAATTTTTGTGAATTTTCGCCATTATATTTTTCTTGTTTTAAATCCCACCAAATTTTGAGACCATGCTTGTGAGTTTCATTTATATAGGAAAGAAAAGGAAAAAAAAAGGGGTCAAACTTTTCCATGGTGATCCTCCTTGAGTTTTTGAAAGGAAAGAAAAGAAAGAAAGAGAAAAATGTGTAGGATGTTTCTTCAAAAATTGTCCTTTTCAAAGTGGTGGGATCGAGATGAAAAAAAAAAAAAAAAAAGAAGTTATTTTGCACTCATTCTTTCCCCTCCAAACTCACAATTGAGAAGGAAAATGCATTCAATTTTTCCTCTCAGATTCATTTCTTTCATACCAACTTAAATTCACAAGCAAACCATAGGAAAGAAAAATCATCCATCCACCTTTTATCCCTTTCATTTCTTTACCCACCTCATAACAGCTCATAACAACAACAATAAACAAAGATTTTCTATAATATATAGAGTTTGGGGAGGAGTAGATATGGAATAACAACTCACAAGCATAGTGTAATAGACTTTTGATTTTTTTTGGAAAAAATGAATTTGTGACTAGTTAGAAATAAATTTATTTGTGATTAAATTCTTGAATTTGAAGATCAATGATTAAAATTAAATGTTGATTCTTTTCTTATCTATTAATACAAAAATAAATTTTTAATCTGAATCATTAATTTTCAAATTTAATTTTTTTTTATCATAAATAAAATTATGGGAGAATTCTTGATAACTACCCCTATGAAATTTAATTACATAAAACTATCCCACTTTAATTTTATTCTGGAGAAGTATTACAATCAATTAAATGATCATTTTTTTCAAATATAAAATTTAGGTTCCAAAATTCAAATTCATAAATAACCTAATAACATCATATCCACCCTCCTACCAAAATTATCATCAATTATACAAGATATAAGATATTGACTTTCCAAAAAAAAAAAATCATTTTCAAATTCAAAATGTACGTATTAGTCGATAATCATCGTGGGGCCTTACTTACGTACTGCAATCATAAGTATAAGAACTCCTCGTCTATATAGGCTCGCTCATGTACTACAACCATCTATTATAACCATAAGCATAAGAACCCGTCGACGTAAAATACCGTTGGATTTTCTACTGTAACTACGTATTGCAATTATCAGTTCGTCTTCACCATTGCAAAACTCGTCAACATCATCGTCGTCAATAGAAAAATAATACGTCATAGAACTTATCAACCTATCAAAATCAATACATCACCATAGTACCTCGTCATAGTACGTCATCATAGTGCACCCTTGTTCTTGTATCCGAACTACAACCACCACGTCGGAGGTCGCCACACCCTCACCATAGTACGTCGAATTCTACTACTCTAGTTCTTGAACAATGCCACTGGAATCTCAATTATGATTACAAGAACGACGCCGGCTCAACAACAATCCAACTAGCCCACACGATAGCTTTTGCGTAGAAACAATTAAAGCCCATAAATTTCATACATAGAGAAACATCAGTCTAACCTCGATTGTTGCTCCCCATCGTCATCGTCAATCTCCCGCTATTATGCACCGCCATATCACTATTCTCATTTTGATGCATCCTTAACGTTTTATAGCAATATAAATGGAAGATTGACGAATGAAGATTAGTTTTCGAAATTGATAGGTGAAATTGATCATATATATTGATCAATAAAGAAAAAAAAAGAAAAAAAAGAGTGAAAGATTTTATATAAAGAGAAAGATTTAAGTTAAAAAAATAAAATAAAAAGTGAATGAGAGATAGTGCCAAAATAAAAAAATATCTCCTTATCATTATTTTCATTAAATAATACCTCAAAATAGTTCTTTCTTAATTTATTTTTGACCAACTCTTTTTCCTTGTTCGTAGTGCTTCTTTGGTTTCTTCTTTTGGAATAACAAGAGCTGCACAGCCACACACACTGGTAAAAGGCAGCGGCTGCGCCAATTCCACCGGCGACTGCCGGATTCCTACCGCAGTGGCGGCAAGCGTGATGGCAGCAGCCGCGTCTCTCTCAGTCTCCTCTTGTCGTTGGATTCCGCTCTCTCCTACTGCTGCCTGTCCGTTGCGAGCAAAGGTTAGGTTCCTCATGATATGGAAAGATATGCGCGCTGATGAATTCTTTCATCTGTTAAATGACGGGAAGATTTGGTTCGACGGAATTTTGTCATAATGGCCTGGATTTTCTCTTCACGATTATGTTTCGATTGATTAAAGGCATCTACTTATAATATCCTATAGTTAGGGGTGTCAAATGGATGGTTCGAAGGGCCGGTTAGGTTATACTGATGAGAAATATTTTGAGCTGAAATTCATCAATGGAAGTTCACAGTGATCCTGAGGGTTCAACGTAATTGTCCAAAGTCAAATGCACATTTGGTAAAGGACTAGAAAGAAAGGCGAAATCCTCCGGACTATACAGGAAAAAAGATCAAGAAATCTTCTCCAATTTGTTTTTATTCAGAGGACAAATCGAACTTTTCACATGATTTAAAATAAGAATTCCCATCTTTTTCTCAACAATGTCTTTGTGATTTGATCCAATACCCTTTCGTTAGATAGTAACAGATTTGATAGATACTCATAACTCTCACATAGAGTCTTAGAACTGAAAGAGTCATTCGATGCTAAAGGGCTGGCTAGGAACGATTTCTTGCGATCTAATAACCATTCGATCATCTCTTTATTCGGCCTCCGCCTTGACTGAAAAGACCTTCCAAAATCATCAAAATCACATGGGGCTTTAACTGCCTCGTGGGCTTCATCTAGAGAAGGCATCTCGAACAGCCTGTCGTCTACGCCCAAGTTGAAGTCTAAGTCGAAGTTTGCTACAGGTTAAAAGAAAAAGAAATAGTAGGCCGAGTTCACTAGTCCAAGGAATGGATCTGGGTCTGGAGGGTACCAAAAAAAATACGTTGTTTCGTACAAAGCCGCGGTCTTTGAAAAATCTATATTGTATCCGGAACTGCGCGAGCCCAACATCATTCTTTTCAAAATTACCCTTGTAATACAACGGGTGAGGCTGACTCATACCCTTTTCAAAATTACCAAAATTACCCTTCTTTTCAAAATAACGCTCTTTAGGCTCCTCATACTCCTCATCCTCTAACTCTTATCTCCTCTTCAGTTAACTCTTCCTCTTCCTCTTCCCATAGATCTCGATATTGTGGATCCTCAGTCTCAAACACATTCCTCCAACACAAGAACTTCCGCTTCAATTTATCCTTCTTTTCCACTAGAAGCAAAGTTTCTAATAGGAGGGCATGGGGTCCCATATAGTAGGAGCCTGAAATATGAGTCCCGGAATTAGCACTTCCCCGCGTAAAAATAAATCCATATAGATGACATTCATCTCTATACATTCGTGAAAGGGTACAAGAAGCCCGTGCATGGTGGAATAGTTTGTAGGCAGTCCTTCGTTTGGTCGAAAGCGGGGGTGTCACTCGATCGTTATCAAACTGACTTCAATCCATTCATTCTAAAAGTAGATAAATCTCAATCATTCAATTTTTTACTAGCTAAAAGACAAAAAAGAAAGTTGGGAAGATCAATGACCAAGATTGATTTTTTTAACTAATTATCCAAAGGGCCTTTATCCCTTTTTATCCTTTAGTAAAATAAAGCATTATTTGACCGATGAAGTCTTCAATGACAAAAGAAGGACCAAGTTTTTTTGATTCGGGAATCGAATCGGAATCGCTTTTTCAAAACCCGAACGATTCGTCGATTCGGGGATGAATCGGACCGATTCACTTCGATTCATCTTTTTTGTTACATAAATAATTTTAAGCATCATATATGATGAATAATCCATTGAAATAGAAGTTCGAATTCAATTAATACATAAAACAATACATAAAATCTAAATAAATGAAGAATGTCGAGCGGCTGTATAAACAAATCCCGATGATCCACCATAATCGTCATATCCATCAAATCTCCTATGTCCTTCATTGTCATTATCATCTCTTTAAGGGAGATTAACATCACCACGATCACCACCAATCATCATTGGAGGAAGTGTCGTCCTCATCGGTTAAAACATTTTCCACCTGGGGATTTGGTTAACCATCCACTATATCAATTGTTGGCTCCTCTAATTCTCTTGTCCACTCCATAAGTGGATCCTCAACATTAAACATATCATCGAGATCAATCAAATCTTTCGGAGCTTCATTAATTCTCTTGATGTTTCTGACTCGTAATCTCATATTATATGAGATAAATACCAGCTTTTCTATCTTGTCCATGCTCAATCTGTTTTTTGGCTTTTCATGTATCAGTGAGAATGTACTCATATTTCTTTCACATTAAGAGGAAGAAACAATTTGACTCAAGATACGGATAGCCACAGGACTAAGATTGGGAGCTTGATTCCACCCAAACATACTCCACCACTTCCCCATCATACAAAAATAATAATAAAGGTTACTTGATTTAAAGTTTACAACTCAATTAAATTTAAATTTAATTTTCATAATATAAATTAAAGGGATAAAAGAATAATACCAGATTTTAAATGTTTTATGTCTTTGATTGCTTTCTGCGACCCAAATGATCCATAACGATTCCTATAAAGTTCGGCCTAAAATAAAGATAATTACACGAGAAACAATTATGATTAGGAAATGATAAGATTCTTAAACTTCTTTGTAGATTGAATTCTTACTTCTTTTTCCGCAAGTATTTTCTCTGTTAAATCGGACAACATTCTCTCCAATACATTCCTTAATCCTCTCCGCATCTCATTGTCAACAATGACGGTTTTTGCATACATGACTCGTGGGTTTAAAAAATACCCTACATATATAAAAATCAAACAAGAACATTAATGTTTAATAATGTGCGATATGAAAACCATAAATAAGCTAAAATTATGAGAGATTTTACCCGCAGCATGCAAGTCATGGTATTTTGTCCATTGCCAATTTATTATTTTGTCTTCTGAAGGACAACAGTTACGGGAGGCCTGGTATTGCTGTTGAAAATAGTGAAAACAAAATTACTATCAGAACTAGAAAGAGGGGATTGCTATTGTCAATGCATTTTTTATTCTGCCAAGGCAACTCATGAGTGTGGGACATTTTTGACAAAAAGAAAAATTGTTTGTGAGTGTTTGACCTTGGCATGATCAAAATTCACATTGGAAATATCAATTCCTTATATATAAAAAAAAAATTAGTCACGAAAAACGAAAGCACTAGACCTGTAGCAATGATTAACAGAGAATAGAACTTTGAATACCATGTTGAGATAAAACAAAAATTAGTGAGCAAAGACTAGTACTGTATTGTCCATGATTTTTGCTTCAGCGAAAATTATTTTGATAGTAAAAAGAATGAGGTTTCGAAGCATCTAGGAGCTTCATGAGGCAATGCACATTAAACAATGTGATGAAAGTGTGTCGACATTGGGATTCTGCCATTGTTCATTGATATTTAGGGAAAAGCGGCGTTCAAAGAGAATCTCCGAGGCCACCGAAATAGGAAGGAATGCACCATCTATGCGTTGTTTTGGGGTCAGCGAGAGACAATATGGCCAACTGATGCTAATATTGCACTCGGGGATTTCTTGTTGACAGGATCAGGATCAGAGGTATTCTATTTACGAGTCCTCATTTTTACTGGTTATGATTGTTTAGCTTGCTTGAATCTCTTGTTGGATTGAATTCATAGTTGATGTCAGTTTAGTCCAATTTGGGTGGTCGCAGGGTGTTTCTAAAAGCTCAATTCCTCCAAGGAAGATGTCTATTTCTGTAGTATCTTCAGTTGCGGATGTTTCTTCAGCTGATTGGGATGCATGCGTTCTAGATGCTTGTGGTTATGACAAGTTCAACCCGTTTCTTAGTCATGGTTTTCTTTCAAGCTTGGAGAAATCCGGTTCTTCTTCTGAGGTTTGTGTGAATATCTGTTTTACCTCTATTGGTTGTGTGATAATGACATGTATTGCATACTATTATTATCATGATGCTTGATTGACTTAGCTATTAACTCATAATGCTCATGTAAATTCCTCCTTCCATTTTTTGGTTCCAAGTTCCTTGCCTGATTCTATTCATGGATATACTAATATATGGACTGGCTGTATCAGAATTCGAAGAGAATAAGCTAGTGATGCTTAATCAGTATGACAGTGGAATTTTTTTTATTAATTTAAGGCGTGTGGTTGAGCGATTTATGGAGCAAAAAAAAAGAGATTAAACATAGTTAAACAAAATCTGATTATCTTGAGCTTGGTCCTTGATTTTCTCGGAATAGAGTTGATATGATGTAGAAATCATTCTAATGGACCTTGATAGCATGGCCTTAGCCCCTTTGGTGTTCTGCTAAGAAATTTAGTTGAGCAATCGAACAATTAAATTTAGTTGTGGGGCAAATTGCAATCGTTCACCTTGAGAACCCAAGCCAACCCTGACCATGCACTTTGAGCTTGATGAAAAATTTGACAAATATTGATTAATTGTTTGTGCTTCTAGTTTAGTTTAGAGGTTCTCAAATACGCTTTGAGGTTAGTTGTTGCAAGTATTTGAATTCTCAAGCATTGATCCAAGACTTAACTGATGAAGGGATAATGAATTCTCAAGCATGTCTGGTATCGTTGTTTCTGATTTCCTGTTTTTGTTTCACTAGCGGACGAAACAAATGTGTTTGGTATCATTTTTTGTTTTTTCAAACAAATGAAACAAAGACAAAAATAAAAAATCAGAAAACATGGTTTTCAATTTCTATTTAGTGTTTCATTTGAGTACAACTTTTATGATACGCTTTGAAAAAAACACTTTATTTTATAAAATGTTTTTAGTTTCGTTACTGATTTTTTTATATCTGCTATTGATTTTGGTTTTCACAATTTTCAGCAATGATACCAATCAGCCGCTAAAGGGATGCTAAAGATCCGGACTTGTGATAAAAACATCGAATGTGTGAAATGCAGCTGCACGCTTTATCGAGTCAAGCCGGACCTTGTCTGGCATTCCTTCGATAAAGTGTAAAAAACAAGAATCTTATAAAAACAAGGAGACAGCCCTGTCGGCGTATGAGGCAATAAGCTCAACCAAGCCCTACCATTAGGCACTAATGGAGTAAGGGCTTTACTGATTTATGATCAGAATGCACGAAATTTCACACAAAGAAAACATAAAAAATAAAGAGAATCTTATGAATTTTATATCTTTTTGGAGGGAGATATCCTTTTTAAGAATTGTGGTATATAGGCCCTACCTTACCCAACACTTGACAGCAACGTCATGGACGAGGGCCACCACTTCCTCTGCTCTAAGGATATATCCCGTCGTTCGCGAAAAACTTGATGGATACGCATCGATTCCTTGTCTCCAGAAGCCTGCAAACTCAAGGGTAGCCACTCCTAGAAGACACTTTCGGAAAAGGTTCAACCATCATTATACGACAATCCACACCAGAAAAATACCTAAAAGTACTAATTTTTGGACAAGAGATCCAAACTTGTGATAAAAACACCGAAGGTGTGAAATGCAGCTACACGCTTTATCGATTCAAGCCGGACCTTGTCCGGCATTCCTTTGATACAGTGTAAAAAACAAGAATCTTATAAAAACAAGGAGTCAGCCCTGCAGGCGTCTGAGGCAATAAGCTCAACCAAGCCCTACTAGGGCTGCATGCACTCTGTGTTCTTGTGTTTGCTTTTATTCATTTTAACAAGTTAAATTGTTAACTTTTCATGGGCATCATTATACCTGTTGTCATGATCATAGTCATCAAGACCACCTTAGAGTTAGATCCCACTATGGTTGAAGAGTAACATCAACATCAAATCTGCGTGGTCCATTGGTGGAAAAAAATCTTCATGAAAAGTTTCTTCTTGTTAATATTCTATTGTAATATACGGCTTCAATATTTTCTCTTTTATTTTATTTTTACTTTTGGGTTGGGTTTTTGTGTGTGACTCTCCCGCTTCCCTTTTCTTTGGACATAAATTGCTCTTTCATGCATCCTCACTTCCATGATACTTGTTAATATTCCCTTTGGATATTCCTTTTCCTTCGCACATCAATCATTTTGTCAATGCCATTGTTTAATATTAGAATAACTGTTGTGGTTCATGAGCCTTATATATACACATAATGCACTTGAACGTGCTCTATGAGTGCCTCAACCCGTACATGTCGTTTGTTTCGGTCATGGCATTCTACCTCTTGCTAGGTTGAGTTTCTTGTTTTTATTTATTTTCTTTATTAAAAGAAATTATTGGGACGAGGCTGTTACTCTCCGTAGGCAATATCTGTGCACCATGCATAGATGAAAGCATGTTGTGAGATGTCTTCCTTCTTATCTACAAGCTCTGGTGACATAACTATTCGTTATCTTAGTCTATAGACTTGTATGTTTATATTTTCTTCGATGCTATTACTTTTGGTCTTCCCTAGGCAATATCTATCAGCAACCTCCTGGTAGCTCTGTGACTATAAAGTTACCTGGCCATGTTAATGTTTTTCCAATCTATGTTTAAATCATATGAAATATAATGTCAAAGTCAGACCTTTATCCAGTAGCTCTATTATGTTGTTAGTTGAGTCACTCAACTTTATTCAGTGAATACAGGCAATTCTGATTTGCATTATATTCTGGCCTACTTCTGTATTTTATCCCAGGACCTCTGGGATGATTCATATTCCCAGTTACTGTTTATCTATGCATTCTTTTTTTTTTTTTTTTTTCATTTCGTAGGCAATTTATCAAGGCTAAGCATCTGACAATTATTTCGTAATGCAACAATACTGACTAGGAAACTGGATGGTTGCCTAGGCACATAATTGGGAAGGATGAACTTGACAACATCATCGGCATGGTGCCCTTGTATCTTAAAAGGTATGTTGGTTTGTTGGTTGCTTGACACATTGATTTAGGTTATGATATGGTCATAGAATAATATCCATGTAGTTGACCTCGTGTAATGGGATAAACCGTTGGTTTGCTGTTATTTTTTGATAAACGATATCATATGTTGCTATTGAGTTGGTCTCACCTCTAAAATTTTGGTTGGAGCCTCGTATATATTTTTTAATGCTTTTCTTTTTCTTTTTATTGCTGCAGCCACTCTTATGGAGAATATGTGTTTGATCATTCCTGGGCAGATGCTTACTATAGCTATGGTTCTAGCTATTATCCAAAATTACAATGCTGTGTTCCTTTTACTCCAGTTACTGGTCCAAGAATCTTAATTCGTAATATTCCCCAAAAGGATGAAGTTTTTGACGCTTTGGTGTCTGCTTTAAAGGATCTGACAGTCAAGGTATCAGTTGCGCTTGAACATTTACCATCTTCTTACAAACCTATATTGTTGTTCCTAAAGACCAAAAAGTTGTAGTTTGTTGGGAGAGATTGTTGGCAATAGACCAGTCTGAAGCGAAATGTTCCAGAGTCCTTGTAGCTGTAAGTATTATCATTAAGATTTTCTCTTTCTACGACCGGAGAAAAGTGGGAAGGATCAAAACTGTAGCTGTGAGTTAATGGTTTGCACCATGCAAGCCACAACTATAGAACCTTTGCATTGGGAGATCAACCAGAGTGGCTACCCAGATAAGAAAAAGCATCATTGTCTTATGTTGAATGACTTCTTTTTGGTTGCTTTACTCAATTGAGTGATGGATAATTAATGTAGCATAATAAACGGCTAATTAGCGAAGGGTCGCATGATAGGTAATTGTTGTGACGTCAGATGAAAATAAAAGCTATCAATTTATGGAAGTTGGTCGAGCTAGTCAAGTCAATACTAGTGACTGACCTTATTGTTGAGGTAGGATTTTTGTGATCATGAAATATTTTCAGCTATAGAGCTTATTCATTCCCATTGTTAATGGATTGTTGGTCGAGCTTGTCAATTTAAGAGTCTTTTCCGGATGGAATAGAGATCAATACTTGACTTTCACCTTTATGTGGATATCATGTATGCTTGAACACATGCTTTCTTTAATTGCGATTGTTCAAGGAACATGCTAACAGATCGAAGGACGGTGTGTTGCAATTGATGTCACCTATGTTTTTATTGACATGTTTCCGGCATCATTCCACTCTTAAACCTAGCATCATGCTTGTGTTTTTCTTACTTCTGTTTTTTCCCTCACGTGAATTCTTTTTTCCCCTTAAGTTGGGCTGCATAAGGGAGTTCACTTACGTCTCTCCACTGCTGTTTGATATGAGGTTCCTCCACAATCAGGGTCAACAGTTTGGTTCCTAAGGTTTATCAATATGATATATCCCATTGGCATGGCATGAACATATGAAGCTTGATAAACTATAGGCTTCCACATTTAATTTCTGGAGGACATAATTTACGTTGACAATGAACTCAGCTTAGGAATGAAGTGGTTTTTAGTTTCTCATTTTAAACAGATGTATAATTCTTTTCTTTGTTTTTAATAGTGCCTGGTTCGATCCATAACAATGGTAGTATCTCATGACAGCTTCAGGTCTCATCACTACACATCACATTTCCATCGGAATCACAGTGGTCCATTTTAAAGGAGAAAGGCTTTCTCCAGAGGATAGGCATGCAGTACCACTGGAAAAATAGGAGTTACAAGAAGTAAGGATATGCAAATCTCCTTCACTTGCTACTCTTTCAATGTGGATTACAAGGTGAATGATGCATTTGACATTTCACGAGGGTTTGCTGCCATCTTATGTATACAATGCTTTAGTTCTTTATAAATAAAGGGAAGCCTTTTTATAGAAGCTGAAAAAGAGGGAAACGTTTAACTGGAAATCTTTTAGATGTATTATTGCTGCTGAAGATCCCCTCATACTTCACAATAGGTTGCTGGAATGTGGTCAACAGTCATGATATCTCTCTCTCTCTCTCTCTCTCTCTCTTCTCAAACACTATGGATTGAGATCCCTTTTTTGCAATTGGTAGTAAATGGTTTGGAAACTTTGAAAGTTTCCCAAGGGTCAGTCCGCATGAGTTGCTATTGATCAGTTGTATAGGAGTAATCTGGAATTGTGGTTCTAGTTCATTGTCTCAAGTCCATTTTACTTCTCTGGCCTTTTAATTTAGGGTTCGTCTTAGAAGAATCTTTAAGCTGCTTAAGCTATTCATGCTGTGGATGAAATCCTCTCATCTATGGATTGTTGATCTACTTGTGAGAATCTGACTTTTTAGTCAAGTGTTTAGATACTTGCGCATGATGCTGTAGCAAGATTGCTAAAAATCGCGTCGAAGAATTACATGTCTAACAGTTGAGTTGGCTCTTATATTCAGAAGAAATGGCTACCTTTTTATGGCCTCTGCCATGATATCTTATATTACATGATTCTGTAGCAAGATTGCTAAAAATCACGTCAAAGAATTACATGTCTAACGGTTGAGTTGGCTATTATATTCATGAGAAATGGTTACCTTGGCCATGACATCTTTCTGCACTTCCCACTACTGAGTAGGTTTCATATCCTTACTGTTACCAACATGATCATGCTGTCTAGATGAATAAGGTTAGATACAGACAGTTCTTATTTACTAAGCCCATTTCTATCTCAAAACCCCAAACCTTATAGCACTTCTATCAGACCTGGTTAAAGGTGAATTAGGAGAGGTTTGGCTGGAAACTGGAAAGGACATGACTTGACCAAACAACAGGATTTAGAACAAAGTTCTGCAGTGTAAGATTCTCATCAGTTAGGAAAAATCTTAACCTGTCACTTCCGCTTCCCGTTTTCTTTTTCTTGCAAATATTCTGTGAGCCTTTGTCAAGGGACTGACATCAAAAGTTATCTGCCTACCATTGTGTTGTATATCTTATAATTTGCCTCGTGCATCTTTGACAATGTACAATGTTGTCAGGGCTTGTCAAATTTGTGGCTAGCTACAAATAAGGTTATCTGTGACTAGGAAGAATCCAAACGGTCACTCATTATAGTTTGTGATTTTTCAAATTCAAAATCAAAAACAAAAAAAAGGGGGAAAAAAACCAAAAAAACCATTGGATCTTGCTACCCACAGATAAGCTTATTTGTGGTTAGCCACAAACTCATTTTTCCCATGTTGTCATATTCTTAACATCATGCCTTTGACCACCTCTGCAAGTTCAACAAATGTACAGAGATGGGCATGTGATTAATTTTTCATCTGATTCAATGCATTTGCTTTCTCATCATAAACATGATACAAATGCTTGACTTTTCTGCAGTTTTGATGATTTCTTGATGGATCTGAAACAAAATAAAAGGAAAAATATTCGTCAAGAAAGAAAGAAGGTCAACCTGCTCCCAACTTTTCTCTCTAATTCCTTCCTTATTAGTTTTTCTACATCCTGCTCCTTTTCCTCTTCTCTTTGGGCGAGATGGGGTTCGTTTGAAGACAACTGGGACTCTAGGATACTGCTACCGTGACAATATGCAAGAGAGATTTTTGCAGTTAGATGCTCAAGGATATGGCAAAACTCCTTAGACAAGAATTTGGAAAACATGTGCTGTTGTTCAAATAATATCTGTTTGCATTAGTTGTAATGAGGTACCTTGCTGGAGGAAAAGAAAGATAATGTTCAAATAATAAGGTTTTTGTTTAGACAGAAGATGTCCCAAGTTTCAGTACAAACTTTCTAGTAAAATAGAGGATATGAACTTTACCTCCAAGGTTTTGGCTCAGATTAAATGGTAGTCGATAAGTTGTCGCATTTAGCTGTTTGTCTGACTTTTCTTCTTGCTTTGTGCAGATTTTGGCACAAAACTTGACGATGAAACGTCTTCGGGGTTATGAAATAACGGTACTAGATTAGTCTTGTCCTTTATCCATACCACATCCTGAGAGCATAAAATTGTATGGTTTTTGAGCTTTTTGCTGGATCCTCATAATCACATCCAGAGTCTGTGCGTTGTAGTTTTGTTGAGTAACATGGATGACAACAGTCTATTTACTGAAAGACTAACTTTATCTTTGCAGGCAAGCCACTGGGATGCGTTCTACAAATTCTATAGAAACACCACCGATAACAAGTAGTGTCCTGCTGCCCGTGTCCATCTATCTTATGGAATGAGGCGTATTAAGCCTTTGATTTTAAGGATCGAGTTAAAATTTTCAGGTGGGGGCACGCCTACTTGACGAGGGACTTCTTCCATGAAATGGGATCAAAGATGGGAGATAATGTGTTGCTTGTCACTGCTGAAGAGAGTGGCAAACTTGTTGCAGGGGCTCTTAACCTCATTGGTGGCAATACCCTCTATGGCCGCTTATGGGGGTGTCTCCCAGAATCTTATTACTCAGGCTTGCATTTTGAGGCGTGTTATTATCAGGTCTGCCTAAAGCCACTGAAGTTTGAACTAACTTTCTCTCGGATGGGCATCTAATATATTTTCTCCATATGAATCTTACTTTCGTCCTTCCCTTAATGTGTGTTGAACATACTACCATTCTGATGTGTCGCCGTTGGTTCATTGATATGTCAAAGTTTTAAATTTGTGCAGGCGATAGAGGCAGCAATCGAGTTTAAGTTGGACAGTGTAGAGGCTGGAGCTCAGGGTGAGCACAAAATTCAGAGGGGTTACCTCCCCGTAACAACTTACAGCTGCCACTACATTGTTGATGCAGACTTTGCAAGAGCCATAGGAAATTTCCTGGATCGTGAAACAGTTCAGGTGCTACTTATCTGCAGTTTTGCGCATGAAATTTTTTGCAAACATGTGGTCTTGTGGTTTTTGCTGTCTTTGATGTGTGCCTTGTCAACATTCGTTACCCTGTAGTACTCGTTCTTGTGAAGCTGTAGCGAGTGTGAAAGCATGGTAGCATGTGCTCATACTTGAATTAGAATTACTAGAAAAACAGTTAGGGAAACATCTTTTTGAAAGGATGAAACGGGTTGTGAATATATTCTTTTAATGCTAGAGTGCGAGTTCCATACCGTCAAAATTTTGGCCTATACTACTAAGTCAGCCGTGTTCTCACAGAACTGCAGTCTTGGTAGTTATGCTTCTCGAAGAAGAATGGTTGGATTATTTTATTTTATTTTTGGTTTTCTTATATCGTACAGAACTTATTTCAGCCTACTTACATCGATAGTGCCTTGTTTTTATAATGTTGTAGGTTAGGCAAGCGATGAAGCTCTTGCATGCTTCAAGCCCCTTCAAGGATGACATTGAGTGGTAGGTCGAACATCAGGAGTTGTAGGTCGATCCCCAGTCCCAAGGGAAGGTTCAAAAGAATCGGTTGATGCATTGGTGAAAGAGGGGATCCATATACCAGAGTTTGATGATCTATTTTTATGTGCATAGATGTTTGTGTATATCATTGCATTGTGCATTTGTAGATATCGAGTGTCTCTGATGATTTCCTTTGATCTATGGTTGGTGTTAGCTTTGTCCTCAGTCATACTTCGCTGATATATATTAAGACTGGTGAACGGAAGGCCAACTATTGTGGCTTTAAGGTAAGCGAAGGTGTCATTAGAGCATGCTCTGTTATAAAGTCAAGTCCAGAAAACCAGATCATCTTCAAGGCTCACCAGCCGTTGCGGTGTTATGTTCATTCGATAATCACTTGAGTTGAAGCACAAACACTATGGGTTTCATTCACACTATCGTGATTACGGTAATGAATTTGATGCTGCAAGGGGGTTCATAAATTTTTGATGACTACGCCAATGAACCAAATTTGGGCAGAGCAGATTTTCTGCAGGGATTGGCCGAGGAAATGAAAATTCCGAGCGCAGGGGGATATAAGACAATCAGTTTTGAAACTGCAACAAATCAAGGTCATAGATTTCTAAACTCGTAAAAGGGCAATCCGTCAGCAACATCTCAACATTTTTGGTGAAGGACCTGCAGGTAGTAAGAGAGCAACCTTTCGATGAGAACCACAAGATGGAAGGGTGGAAAATTTTACGATGCAGTACTTCATACTAAGCGAGAATTTAAGTATTGCTAAGAGACATTAACAGAAAACAGTGAAACCCAAGCTTCTCCGAGTGCATGGTATCGCTGGGAATTACTGGGAGTCTGGGATGCTTCAAGTGAGATGTTAACAACCTCGCCATTTCCCTGCAACCAAATCAGTAACAAAGAGCAACAAAGGCATGCAACATTGTTGAACAACTGAAGAAAACTTCATGTAGGTGATAGATATGAACCCATGACATGAACCAAATACATATAATGCCCAGTAACATATGAGTGCAAATCCACAGAAGTTCACCGCTGTTGTTACATCCTAGAGAGAGGCCTCAGGAGTATGGTTACAGGTATAATTTTGAGACATGTTCATCGCAATATACTTGGCCGAGGTCCTCTTAACTAATCTTCTAGCATCCAACTCCTTGAGCAGCTCGCAAGCCTCTTTAGCTAGACCCTCGGATGCAATACCTCTGATGAGAATCCGATAGGAACCTTCATTTGGTTGCAATCCCTTGAGTACCATATAACCCAACAAGTCTTTTGCTTGATCTGTCTGTCTGGTCTTGCATAGTCCAGACATGATGGAATTAAAGGTGATCAAAGTAGGAGTAATGCCCAGATCTTTGAAGCCTTCGATGGGATCGATAGCTTCATCTAGCTTTCCCTCTCTCCCAAGTCCCGTAACAAGTGAAGTGTAAGTCACAATCTTTGGCTTGAGGCCCTTGCCCTTCATCTCAGCCAAAAGTTCACGTCCTTGTTCTGTTTTCCCCGCCTTGCTCAGACCATCAATCACGATGCTGTAACTTTGCACTGTGGACGAGCAACCTTTGCGACTCAACTGATTTAGCAACTCTACTGCAACGTCAACTTTCCCATCTTTACACAGAGCAGAGAGCAAAACCTTATAGGTGACAATATTAGGATGACAACCCTGCGACATCATCTCCTCCAAAAATTCCTTTGCCTTTCTTATTCCTCTCTCCTTACATACCGCCTCGAGAAAGATATTATAGGTACAAACATCGGGGTTACACCCACTCTCCAACTGTCTCTCTAGCAGCTCCATGGCCTTATCGATCTCCCCTGAGACGCATAACCTCTTCAATAATGTGTTATAAGTTATCACGTCCGGAGCAACCTTCATGTGGTCGAACATATGTAGCGCTCTGTTCAGCTTCCCGCAGCTGCACGAACCCTTCAATAACGTGTTATAAGTGACCATGCTCGGGGCTACCTTCATTCGATCAAACAGCTGGAGTGCCTTACCAAGTTTCCCAGAATCACATAACCCCTTAAACAATACTCCCTCCGACCGATAAAAGATGGGACATATACATATGTTGTATTATTCTATATACATGAATACAAGTTTCGTTTTCATAACAAATCACTGATTGGAGATTGGACACAAAACAATGCGGAATAAATCGTCTCCCACTTGTGTTAGCATGCTAGGAAGCAAATGAAGTAAAGCAAAAAATTGTAAATATGCACACACACGATATTTAATATGGAAAATCTCTCAATATAAGAGGTGAAAAACCATGAGGTCGAAACCCACCACAAAGCTCCACTATCAATAAAATAATGGGTACACAAGATCCTCTCTAAATAGCACTAGAGACAATTGCGATCGCAGATAAACAAATCAAATCAGTGAGCAAATCAACTAAAAATGAACAGTTTCCAGTAGCCCTGTACGGACGGTAATATCTCAACGCACGCAACTCCAAATGACGCACCGTCAGTTTCTATTCCAAGAGTTGATGAGTTAGGAACGCGCTCATCAAATTTCACCTCAATCCGACACCGGATTGACCTTCAAATTGTGCTTCGAAGTTGACTGTGCAGTGGAGTGCTCTGAAGACCTGCTATGATCTTGATCGATTCTCTTGGTGCGATTCTGCTGGTTTGCTGTGTAGATCAGAAATTTTCTCTTTTCTTGAAGAACCCCAAACAATCAAGGTTTTTGCATGATTGTTTTCTTCTCTCTGATCTCTCACACACAATCTAATAATAAAAAAAACCTTGATCTAAAAAATATCTCCTATTTATATTTTTGGTGACAAGATAATCTAATCTAATAAAATCAGATTCTTTCATATAATTAAATATGGTTTTTCGACATCGGGCTTCCTCCAAAAGGAGTGATCCGGCCCAAACAAATCTCCCTCTCACGATAAAGTGGAGAAGAGCGTCATTCCTGTAATCGAACGACATACCTCAAGCTTGTGTCTTGGCAATGTTTTAGTAAGAATATCAACATCATTATCATCTGTGTGAATCTTTTCAAGATGAACCTTCTTCTCATCAAGGACATCTCTAATCCACGTGTAGCGAGTATCAATGTGTTTTATTTTACCATGATAGGTAAAATTTTTGCCGAGGTGAATCGCACTTTGGTTGTCACAATACAACACATAACAATCTTGCTTGAACCCCAAATCTTAAATGAATCTCTTCATCAAAAGCATCTCTTTACATGCTTTCATAGCTACGATGAACTCTGCTTCTATCGTATAAAGTACAACATATTTCTGCAACCTCGACTGTCAGGAAACATCTCTTCTTGAGAAAGTCATCAAATAACCTGAAGCAGACTTTCGACTGTCGATATCTCTAGCCAAATCTGAATCTGATTAACCAACCAATGACGGTTTCTCATTTCCAAAACAAAATATGAGCTTGGAAGCACCTCGAAGATATCTTAATATCCACTTCACTGCTTCCCAGTGAGCTTTACCTGAATTTAATAGAAATCGACTCACAACACCAACTGCATGAGCAATGTCAGGTCTCGAACACACTATTGCGTACATCAAACTACCAACCACTAAAGCGTAAAGAACCCATGACATATACTTTCTCTCTTTATCTATAGAAGCACTCTGATCAGCACTTAACTTAAAATGTGAAGGTATAGAAGAGCTTACCACTGTAACTTTTCCCATGTTGAACTTCTGAAGTACTTTCTCAATGTACTTCCCCTGCGATATCCATAGCTTCTTGGCATCTCTATCTCGATCAATCCTGATACCAAGGATCTTCTTTGCTGGTCCCATGCCCTTCATAGCAAAGGACTCACTTAATTGCTTCTTCAACCTGTTAATGCGAGAAGTGTTGTTACCAACAATTAACATATCCTCAACATATGTCAACAAAATAATGAAGTCATCCTTTGAAAATCTCTGCACGAACACACAATGGTCATCTTTGGTCTTCATGTAGCCATGCTACTCCATAACAGACTCAAACTTCTTATATCATTGTCTTGGCGCTTATTTCAGGTCGTATAAACTCTTTCTCAATCTGCAGACGTAGTTCTCTTTTCCTTTCATAATAAAACCCTCCGACTGCTCCATGTATATCTCTTCTTACAGATCACCATGCAAGAAAACTGTCTTGACATTTATCTACTCAATCTCTAAGTGTAGGCTACCTACTAGGTCTAGAACCACACGAACAGATAACAACTTTACAACTAGAGAGAATATCTCTTCAAAATCAATGTCTTTCCTCTGAGTAAATCCTTAACAACTAATCTGGCCTTATACCGCGTCTCTGAAGTCAACTTATCATGTTTCAGCCTGAATGCCCACTTGTTCTTCATGGCTTTCCTACCTTTAGGCAGCTTCAGTAGGCCAAAGGTATTATTATCGTGGAGCGACTTCACCTCATCCTGCATGGCCTCAAGCTATTTACTTTGGCATTCATCATCCAAAGCCTCTGAATAGTATTCTGATTCACCTGCATCAGTCATTGTCATATACTGATCTATAGGATATCTAGTAGGCGGTTTTGGATCTCTACCTGAATGTTAGAGCTGAACATTCTATGGAGCAATTTGCAAAACGTTTGCTGGAACCTCTACTGGAATCCCTGGTTCAGTAACGACACCATCAATGTCAACTGGCTCTGGAACATATACATCACATGGATCACCTTGCTCTTCTTCCTCAATCTACATAGGAACATGTGCATGAGGAAGAGGATCCAAATCAATCAAATCATCACTGACCTGTGACGTTGAAATCTCAGATTTCTCAATGTCCCGAATATTCTGATCTTCCATGAACACTACATCCCTGCTTCTTACAAGTTTCTTCTCAACTGAATCGTAAAACTTGTAGCTAAACTGCTCCTGCCCATAACCGGTGAATATACACTGTCGAGATTTCACATCGACTTTTGATCTCTCATCTTTGGGTATGTGCACAAATGCCTTGCACCCAAAGACACATAAGTGATCATACGAGACATCCTTTCCTGTCCAAACTCGATCAAGAACATCAAAATTCAAAGGAATATAAGGAGTAAGGTTAATTACATGAACGACAGTATTTAAAGCCTCACCCCAAAAGGATCTCGATAACTGTGCGTGTGAAAGCAAACATCTCACCCTTTCAATTAGTGTTCTATTCATTCTCTTAGATAAACCATTCAAATGAGGTGTCTTAGAAGGAGTCTTTTGATGTCTAATATCCTTTTGTTTGCAATACTCATCAAAAGGACCACAGTTGTCTCCCCCATTATCAGTTCTGATACATTTTAGCTTCCTCCCTGTTTATCTCTTGACTAAGGGATGAAATTCTTTAAACACATCCAATACTTGGTCTTTAGATTTCAAGGTATAAACCCATGCTTTCTTTGAATAGTCATCTATGAAGGTAACGAAATAAATCGACCCACCAAGTGTTCTTGTCTTTAGACCACAAACATCAGAATAAACCAAATTAAGAATACCTAACTTTCCGGAAGGAGAAGAACTCTTGAAAGCAACTCTGCTCTGTTTCCGTGCTAGTCAATGAGCACACTTTTTCAACGCTAGATTTTTCAAACCTGTAAGAAGTTTCTTCTTGGCCAAAACTAACAGTCCTTTCTCACTGATGTGATTGAGTTGTCTGTGCCATAATTCTGCTTTTTCTTCATCATCCATTGCTGCAATCCTGTCATCACATAACTTGACTTGTGTGATGTATAATGAGGAGTGCTTACTGCCTCTAGCCCCAACCATAGAACCCTTAGTGAGCTTCCATCGGCCATAATAGAAGGTGCTGCAAAATCCCTCATCATCCAGCTTACCTGTGGATATCAAATTCAGACAAATACCAGGAATATGTCTGACATCATGCTAAACTAATCTCTCGCCGTTACTGGTCTTTAGACATACATCCCCAATGCCTATAACTACTGCTAATCCATTATTCCCCATCTTTACAGGAGCGTAGTCACCAGCCTTGTACGAAGTGAAGAAATCTCTATGAGAAGTAGCATGAACAGACTATCAATCACCTTGTTGGTTTCATGGCACATAAAGTTAACTGCATCCCCATCAAACACAAATAGAAAACCATCAAACACAAATAGAAAACCATCAAAAACTGCTACAACTCGATCATCTTTCTTATATGTATCAATCTTCTTCTCTTTCTCTTTCTCACTCAACTCTCTCTTCAAAACACAACAGAATCTTTTGAGATGATTTTTCTGATGACAATGATGACATTCAATATTTGCATACTTAATAGATGTACCTCTGCTCTTACTGCAGCTCTTACCCCTGTTCTTTAAACCACCAGTATCACTTCTACCTTTGTTTTCAACAACCAAGGCATCTTGATGCGAAGAAATTCTCTGTGTCTTTCTTCTCATCTCTTCATTCAGAATACTACTCTTGACGAGATCCGTGATAATCATACCATCTGGAGTAAAATTGAAGAACGAAGTTCGAAAAGTCTCCTATGAGTTAGGTAGAGTGCCAAGCTGCCATAAAACCTGAACCTCATCATTAAACTTTATCTTCATTGCAACTAACTAATTTATAATTCCCATAAAGAAATTCAAATGATCGGCCAACGGAATGCCATCATGATATCTCAATGTCATCAATTGTTTAATCTTAAACAGTTTATTGTTTTCGATCTTTCGAGCATACAACTGCTCGAGCTTATTCTATAAGGTACGAGCATCTGTCACATCTGAAATATGATTAAGCACATTATCATCAACCCACTGTCTAATGTATCCACAAACCTGACGATGTGTAATCTTTTACTGATCATCAGTTTTACCCTCAGGTTTCTCCTCAGAAAGCAGTGGTAAATAATAATCTTTCACATAGAGCAAATCTTTCATCTTTCCTTTCCACACATGATAATTCGAACTATTCAATGTGATCATTCTAATCGTATTTTGTCTCCATTGTTCAATACAAATCAAACCAAATAATGACCACTACTCTGATACCATTTTGATGGGAGATAGGATACAAAACAATGCGGAATAAATCATCTTTCACTTGTGTTAGTCTGTTACGAAGCAAATGAAGAAAAGAAAAAAACAATAAAGATGTAAAGACACGATTTTTAAACATGGAAAAACCCATCGATATGAGAGGTGAAAAATCACGAGGCCGAAACCCACCACAAAGTTTCACTATCAATGAAATAATGGTACACAAGATCCTCTCTAAATAACACTAGAGGCAATTACGATCGCAGACAAACAAATCAAATCAATGAGCAAATCAACTAAAAATGAACAGTTCCCAACAACTCTATTCGGACGGCAATATCTTGATGCACACAACTCCAAATGACATACTGTCAGTTTATATTCGAAGATTGATGAGTTAGGAACGCGTTCACCAAATTTCATCTCTATCCGACATCCGATTGACCTCCAAACAGTGCTCCAAAATTGACTGCGTAGTGTAGATTTCTCAACGACAATCTGTCGAGACCTGCTATAATATGATCGATTCTCTTAGTGCGATTCTGCTAGTTTGCTGTGTAGATCAGAAATTTTCTCTTGGCTTGAAGAATCCCAAATAACCAAGGCTGTTGCACGATCGTTTCTTCTCTCTGATCCCTCACACAAAATTTAATAATAATAAAAAAATCTTAATCTTAAAAATATCTTTTATTTATATTTTTGATGATAGAATAATCTAATCCAATAAAATCAGATTATTTCATATAATTAAATATAGGTTTTCGACATTGTATTTTCTCCATATGGATTGACCCGGCCCAACAATCATGTCTCATTTCACGTGACATGTATTAAATTGAAATATAAAATTTATAAAAAATTAAATTTCACGATAAATTTATAAAAAAATAAATTTGATTATCGTTATATACATATCAAATGTTATATCGACCATATAAAAACAAAATTTTGCATCTTCCCGACACTGAGGAAGTATATTACAAGTAACCACGTCCAGGGGAACCATCGTTCGTGGTCGAACAGCTCTAGCGCTTAATCGAGCTTCCCGGAATAATCGCACAACCCCTAATATGTTGTAAGTGGCCACGCTCGGGGCTACCTTCATCCGATCGAACAGGTCGAGGGCCTTGACATCTCCCGTCTTACAATACCCATCGATCAGCATATTGTACAAGACGACGTCAGGGACAGCGCCGCCCGATCCCTCCTAGAGAACCTCCAACACCCTAGCGGCTTCCCTCGTCCGACCAGCCTTGCACAATCCACGAATCAATCTCACGCCGGAATCGGAACCGGAATCTGGGAAATGGAAGAAAATGCTGCCCATCTGGGTTTGAGACAATTGGGTGAGGTGAGATTGATGCTTGGTGGTGCTAAATGGCGAGGACTGATGGTGGAAATTTCATGCGACATCAATTCCATGAGTACAATGGATTTGTGCCACTTGAGAATGTTTTGCTTCTATTCTTATCCAGCCGGGACCTTGCTCCAGGGGAGGATTTGGTGCAGACATGTGCTGTTTCCAGTTTGTATGATTGTTTTTCTCTTTTTTTTTTTTTCTTTTTTTTTAAACATTTCTATTATAAATATACTCCCTCCATTCTACGAAAAAATCACAGTTTGATTATACATATGTTAAGATTAATTTTGATCCATTTTATAAGACGATTAAACGATCATTTTTTGTAAAATTTTTATAAAACACTAATGATATTTTTTTATGAAATATATTTTATTAAAATAATATATTTTTATGTCATCTAATGATAAATTAAAGTTTGTTAAAATACATACTGAATAGTGTCAAAAATCAAAGTATTGTATTTTTCATAAGACGAATGAAATATAAAATTATAAATTTGATTTTTTTTGATATCAAGTTTGATTAATGATGCATTAATTACATAATGTATCCATAATGACTTTTTTTTTTTTCGTGACTCCATATTATCTCAAGACTCTTCCTAACCCACCCATCCACAATGATTCACCCATTATCCCATATGTAATATAATGCACAAAGTTACAAACTTTTCCTTCATAATCAATCATCTCAAGTTTGATTTCATTGCCCTCAATCTCAAGTTAAAAAGGCAATAATTATTTGAATGGTTTAATATTATCATGACATAGAATTCTTAGATGTTTTAAATTTGTGATAATTCTCACAAGTATAACTTTGGAAACTTAAGTTCAAGAAGATATCACCGATCAACTTAATTCCCATCGGATACTACCCATCCCTTACTCCCGATGTCCTCCTCTTCTCCCTTTCTGCTCCCGACCACCCCTTCCCCTACCCTTCTCCGTCATCATCGTCGTCGCCCCCGTAAACACCAGACTCTTTAGCGCATTTCTCTCGGTAACCGCCTCGACTGGATTTTTGATTCTCTCAATCATCAATCAATTTTTGATTCGATTGAGTTTTTTGATTTGATCGTTGTTTGATTATTCGTGTTTTAGGTTTGAGGAGGAAGAGTTTCAAAGTCAATGTTGTGGCGGCGACGAAAGCCGAGCCTGCTATGGTATTGAGGAACTGATTGTTCGCTGTATGTTAATTGATTTGAGCAGTTTGTTTTATAGCATGTGGAGTTTGTGGTGGTGTTGATGTTGATGTTGATTGAGTGATTGTGTTGATTTGGTTGATGGAGTAGGTAGTGCCATAAGTTGGTAGGATTCTGATTCGTTTGGTGGTGTTGCCTGAGGTAATGAAGAGTCGATGCTACCGACTTCGATACTTTACTTGTTTATGTCGGATTTCTACGGACGTACTACTTGTTCCGGTCGGACGTACTAGTTGCTCTCGCTGTATTTCGGGAGACGTACTATTTTCGATCGGATGTATTACTTGCACCGGTTGGATTTCGACGGACGTACTACTTGGGCCGGACATACTATTTGTTTCGATCGACTATTTTGTTTTATAGGTGTACTATTGGGAGCGGGGGTGGGGTAGAGGTGGGGTGAACATACTTTGCGAAAATTTATGAAAATTAGTGATATCTCTTTGGAATAAAATTTTTCAAATGGTACTTCCCTAGTATTTTCCCTTTAAATTTTCAATGTGATTTAGGAAGACGTATATTGTCATCAGTAATGTTTTATACGTACATAATATGAAATATAAGAATAATACATGTAACAATTCGGGTAGAGGACTTGTGTGACTAACTATATACAAAGTTATATGTGATTAAATCGTTTGAACATTAAATAGATGGTTTATATTAAAGAGTGAATTATCTCGAGATACAAATCAAGGAACTTATTTTTTCATAAGTACAGTCTAAAATCTAAATTTCTCACAAGTACATGTTTAAAAAACATAATATATGAACTATCAAAAATGCCCTTCTATTTACAAAAAAAAAAAAAAAAAGAAATCAAAATACAACACAATTAATACGCAAAACACCCTAGCCGCCACTGCAAGATACCATCTTCAGCCACTACAACAGTTGTACACCGGCCATCTTCAGGAGTTGTATCGGCATCCTTGGCTATCTTCGGTCTTTGCAGGGGTTGTACCAAGAGTTGTACCCACGGCCATCTTCAGGAGTTGTACTTGACATCCCTTGCCATCTTCGGCCATTGTAAGAGTTGTACCCCAGCCATCTTCAGGAGTTGTACCCTGTCATTTTCAGTACGCCAATCGTTGGCCACTGTAGGATTCCATCTTCAGCCACTACAGGAGTTGTACTCCTTTGCCGTACCGATTGCACGATGGAGGAGAGGGGTGAGGTTATGCAATGGAGAGGGATGAGGTCGAAGAGACGACGTGGATCGATCCGGTGATGCGTGGAGATACAATAATTTGATAGGAAATATCCTTTTTTTTGTTTCTTTTTTTATTGATCTACCCCTGAGCTCTTAATTTTACAAACATCCTACAAGATCCTATTTATTAGATGAGAGAGGCGGTAGATTTAGCCTAACAAAACAAACTTGCCATGTTCTTCATTTTCGGCGCCTAACAAAAATGATAAATAGTGTTCCTGGTCATATTTACTTTTCCTCATGCGTGATCTTCTTTGTCCTTCAAAGTTAGGATTATCGTCTAACATGCTCCCCTCTAATCCTGACATGGCTCCAGATCACGAGCATCCATCGCATGTTTTTTAATTAAAGAGCTTGGCATGCTGTTGCAATGACTGCCATAAACTCGGTCTCGCATAATGATAATGCGACGGTCTTTTCTACTTCTATGTTCTTGCAAACTTCTCTTCTAGACCCTTCATTTTTGTTTGAAGATTGGTTATTAGAGCTTCCCGCTTTTTTTCCACCTTCATGAATTTTTCCAGCACACCTTTCAACGTTTCATTCTTTTCTGTCATCTTGGCATGGGTGCCATCTGCTTCTTCTTCCACGTTAGATCCCTTGCGCCCAATGTGGTTTCTAACCTCATCCCTATTGCAGGAGATGTCATCTTTAGCATTGACCCATTTTTTCCTTTTGAGGGCACCAGGCTTCTTGCGTTCCAGATCCACATTATCTTGTGGATCAAGGATAGTGGTAGATTCGACGAGGCAACTATCACTATCTCTGCGTTGTCTACGCATCCTTGCTCGTCGATGATCTCGTCATCATCGTTGCCGGAATTCTCCACTGTTGGTGTCTGGAAAACCTAAAACTTGTAAAAATATGCGCAAAGTCGAGGTAGATGAACTTGCCTCTTCTACCGTAGGTGGCGAATGACCTATACCAACGGCTGACTTTGGCTCTGCTGTGCCTATCACAGGTGATGCAGACACTGCCATATCTTTTAGTTCTTCGAGGATCGTAGGAGAGAGACTGGTTTGGTTAACTCCAAACTAATCTTGTACAGACGATTTGATGTGCGATTTATGGACATTAACAACATGCCGTTGTCATACACCTTCATGGCATCTCCCACCATGTTTACCTTGGCCAAGGCTTATGATGTTTGTGCATAACATCGGAATGTAGTATACCTCATGGAGGGTATACCGGTCTCCATTCTTGCATTTGAACATGATCGTTCCCGATGATCTTCTCATCTAGTTCTTGGAATATTTCTCATCGTCTCGTCATATGATTGCTCGCATCGTTGTCTGGGTACCAGATATCCTTAGTTGATGTCTTCTCTTTGCCATGGTGAAACACCTTCACCACCCTTTCTTCTCTGGGCTGTATGACATCTTGCTGTGTCTTCTCCTGAGACACGGAAAACAATAATGCTGGCTCATCGGGGGTAGCGTTTGTGTACTACCTCTCTTTGTTTCGCCGCTTGCTACGACATTAAGAAGCATAATGTCCCATCTTCCCACAATTGTAACATTTAATGTGACATTCATCACGACTGCTACTGGCGGTGCCTCCCACACCTTTGTAGTGCATTGCATAATTGCCGCCTCGGTTGTTCCTTCCGCGACTTCGTTCACGCCACTAGATTTTACCTCGGTCTGAGTGAAACTTCCTCAGTGTTGTTCCTCTGGGGTTTCTCCCGCTCGCTACGAGTGAACATGAGCTGACTCTCACAACTACCGGCATTCTCGCATAATCGAGCTCTTTCCTCGTATGCCTTAAACCGCCCTATTGCCTCCTCGAACGACATCGTCTCAATGTCGTAAAATTTTTCGATCCCGATAACGACTGTGAAGTATCTTCTTGACTAGTAGCTTCTTGACTAGTACGACATCATTAAGATCTGCACCGAGGCTGGAAAATCTGCTGGACATGTCACTGAGGTTTCCGGTGAACTCTTCAAACGACTCCTGTTCCTTCATCCGTAGAGTATCGAACTCACATTTTAATGTCTGCAATCGAACCTTCTTTACACGATCGGTATCGAGGTACCTTGTCTTCAAGCTTTCCCAAATTTCTTTCGTCGTCTTCTTCTTCGCAATCTGAAGAAGAACATCTTCGGGGATATATTGGAGGATATAAGCACGCCTCGTCTTATCATTTCTCAGATTAATCTCCTCTCCCATCGCTGGTTCCATTTTTATTGGCAATTCCATATAGTTTGAACAGTTCAGCATCGGCAAATTGAACGGCATTCCACCGCTCTACTTTGACCCGTGCTGGGGAATAATTTACCTAGTTGGGATTTGTTTTTTCTTTAAACCAAAAAACTCCCTTATGCTTTTTGTTTTAAACAAAACAATCTCATGTGCACGTTGGCACAACGCACGCCTTGTCTCCCACTCCCCTTTTTCTTTCTCCACCACCACCAACTTTCTCCCATGCCTTGTCTTCCACTTCTCCTCTCCTTCTTTTCAATCCTTACCAATCACGCCTCTTCTTCTTCCTTTCATCCTTCTTGCAACAAATCCAAACGTCTGGATGGGCGACAACGACTAGGATGAAAACTTCAAGGAGATGCTCCTTCATTAGTGGTTCGAGGATCTTTTCATCCTCCTTCAACAAATCCAACCTCCATTGTTGCTGGTGGTCCGGCTACTTTCTTAGCGACCGGAATCATGGTGGATGTTGATGACAATGGCTACCAGCCAAAGGATCGAAGTTCGATTTGGTTGCTACAGAGAAGGTCGGGGACGTACGGAGATCTCGATCCCTTGGCTTGGGAGCTGCTGGGACTTGTGACGGCGGTGGTGGTCGGATCTGGACACTGGCAAAGTCCTGGCGGGCATTGGGCTAACGCCTCTGGTTGGATGCTACCTATGTTGATATCTCCTCGGCTAGGTTTCCACACACCACCTCCTTCTTTGATACCAAACGTTGGCTTGGATTGATCCGGTGGTGCGTGGAGATACAAAACTTTGGTGGGAAATATCCCTTTTTTGTTTCTTTTCTTTTATTGATCTACCCCTGAACTATGAGCTCTACCCCTGAGCTCTTAATTTTTACAAACATCCTACAAGATCCTATTTATAGGATGAGAGAGGCGGTGGATTTAGCCTAACAAAACAAACTTGTCGTGTTCTTCCTTTTCAGCGGCTAACAAAAATGATGAACAGTGTTCCTAGTCAAATTTATTTTTCGTCATGCGTGATTTCCTTTGCTTTCCTTGCGTGATCTTCTTTGCCCTTCAAAGTGAGGATTATCGGCTAACAAGGGGTGGGGCGATGATAATGGAGAGACGACGAGGACTAAATCAAGATCGATCTAATGATGGGATTCAGTTGACGATGACCGTAGATGAAATGAGGCGGCGATGAAGGGTTCCGATGAAGAAGAGAATTAAACATCGAAGGCGACGATGGCGACGGATCTCAACGACGGTGGAGGAGTTTGTGGGTGGTGGAACCGGCAACGCTGTAACGATGGTGGTCGGGAGCAACGAGAGGATAAGAGGAGATCGGGACTATGGGTAAGGAGATGATATGGTGGTATTGACGACTAAGAAAACTAAGATGTGTAGAGAGCATTATTTAAATGGGGGAGGGTAGGTTTGATAAAAGTTATTTTAATTTTTAAAAAATATATATAATTAAAATCTTAAGAGTGTATTGGAGGAGAAACAAATTGGAAAACATATACTTGTATGGTATTTATATTATATTAAAAGTCTATTTATCTTTTTTTATTTAATACAAAACTGTGTTTTTAATTTTAATAATTGATTTGAAAATTCAACAATCCAATCACACATAATTTTGTGTGTGGCCAGCCAGAAATTCATCAACTTTTTTTTCTAAAAAAATATAAAGCATCTATTTTTTTAAAAATGAAAAATCTATATTTCTAGAGTAAAATTATGTTAGAAACCTTTAATTAATTCAAGCCTATGTTGACTGGAGTCCTCATACATTTAAACTCTAACGATTACTTTTTTAAAAATTTAAAATTTTAAAAATAATTGGATTTTAGGAAGATTGTGAGTTAGACTGCCCTATTTACAAAAGTTTTTTAAGTTTTATTGATGTATAAATATCAAGACGGTTTGATTAGTGAACTAATATAGACTAAGGCGATGACGACCAAGATAAAAATCATTATTGATGTTATATGTTCTTTATCGAGATGGTAATCGTATATTTTGTTCTAATTAATAATTTATTATATAGATTATATATATATATATATATATAATTATATGAAGTATTTAGTTAAAAAAGCATCTGGATGACAAATTGTCTGACAAACGACATGATATGATAAGACATTTGGGTCAGTTTAAAATTTTTAAAAGATAATTAGGTAATTCCATATTATTTAAATAAATTTTTTATCAAATTAATTCTCGGTCTTTAATTACGAGTTAAACGATTGAGATTAAATATGAAGAATTTTTAAAGATCCTTTTCTCAAAAAAATAAAATTTTAAAAATTAAAAAGATCCTTACACCCTTATGTACAATTATTTATGAAATAAAAATAATCTACTATTATAATAAAACTAGAAGATATTTTTATAGAATTACTTTATAATAAAAAACAATTATAATTTATATTGATTATTAATCATTTGATCCCAACAATCTCTATATTTTACTAAAAGTATTTTATTTTATGAGTAGATATTTATAATGGATCTTTAATCTATTTATTATATCATCAATTTTTATCTGAAAATCAACTTTGAATACTAAATTATGAGAAAATTTCCCCAACATACATCTTTTTCAAAAATATTATCAAATCATATAATTCAAAAAAATAAATCACGCAAATAAAAAACTCTAACTCTTTCTCTCTCTACCTCCAACTCCTCCTCTTTCCTCTCCTCTGCTAGCGACACTGTTTTAATGGAATGGTGTCGAGCTTGTTTGTTGCTCTTCTATTGGTGTAATTGCATATTATGTATTATGTGAAGGGCATTTCATAAGTTGTGTTACCTTGTCAAGTGAGATAATTTCGACCAAGATTGGATCTGTTGGTGCAAAATAATTGTGATCCTATGAGTTAAAGATCCCATAAAAAACCAACACCATTAAACTAAGAGTTTATTAGAAAAGGTCAAATGACACCTCATTGATGAATAAATCCCACATCATCTAAGGTGGTGACAAATGTTCACCATGCAAAGGATGAATAGTATTTTATAAATATCTTTATTTATTATCTATAAAAATGTAAGTTTTTCTTGGATCCCAACTCTATCACTTTAATCATTTTCGGATAAAGACCGACTTACGCATCGGAATCGGTCCCTCAGGATCTCATTTTGGCCGACTAATCGAGCTTGTTGTTTCTGCTCCGTGTAAATTCCCGCGTATGGACCAACGCCCAAATCACCCGATCTAGCAAACTCATGCATGGGCCTAAGAAGCTTAGGCTTGACTTTTGAACTCAAGCCCGACTTCTCGAGTTCGACACAAACATTTTGGCGCCCACCGTGGGGTTAAGTCCAATGACGTGAAGTTGTCGGAGTGTTCGAGACCAGGCACAACAGGCCCGTACTAATGACCAACAAAGACCGTCCCGACTCCCTTCCCTCAAGCAGGTCGGGAGGATGAGGTGACGGGACCTGAAGAAAATACAAAAACGATGACAGTTGAGATGTTCAACCAACTCCGAGTCCAAATGGAGGAGTGCTTCTCAGCCATCATGAGGACAATGACTGACCTCCTGAACCAAAGGTTATCCCCGCCAACTCAGGTCGGGGCAAGAACTAACGTTTAGCCCGAGTTGATCTCACCACTTCGGGACCAACATAGGACTGTGCCCCAGGCCGACCTCAGGCACCACTTGAACCTACACAAGGTTCTGCAGGAGGGACATGGGGAATCTACGCACACTCATTCCCACTCAATCACTCCCGTGAAAGACCTGAGGAGTCATCTCAATTCGAAGTCGGCCAGCAAACATCCCCCAGAAAAACCAAAGCGGACAGAGGCAACTCCAGACCCAACCCAGGAGCTAAAGAAAAGGGTCAAGGAGCTCTTCAAAGTGATCAAAGAGACTCCTCGAGACCAGAAGGGTAAAATTGGATCGAGGATGAAGACGTCTTTCACTCGAGAGATCAACAAGGAGGTCCCTCACTATAAATTCAAAATGCCCGTAACGGAACCTTACGATGAGATGGGGGACCCCTTCGATCACATCCAGACCTTCTAGACCTTGATGGACCTGTGTAGGGCATTAGACGACAACATCTACAATGCCTTCCCGACCTCGCTCAGGGGACAGGTTTGGGTATGGTTCAATGGGCTCGCCTCAGGATTTATCGGATCATTCGAGGCCTTGGTCATGGCGTTCACCGCCAAGTTCATAAACAGCCAGTGGGATCCAACTGATTTCTGAAAACCTTTATGAGATAAAGAAAAAATCGAGCTTGAAGCGTTCCTGGATGTATACCACTCTATTGGCGAAAATCTGTCAACACGTATATGTTGAGGCCAAAATGGTAGTCCAGGGCTGATTCAAAGGCCCAACAAAAGGAGAATCCAGCTCGGGAGATCGGAGGTTCGTTCACTCCAGATTTGGAGAAAGGACGCCCTCCGTAAGTCAGGAGAGAAGAAGGAGAAGAAAAGAAGAAAAGATTTCACCTATCCCTGGCATACACCGCTCAACACCTCCCGAGCCGAGGGTCGGATGACAGTTCAAGAAGAAAATCTCCTCCAGAAAAACCCAGAGAAACAACTCTCCTAAGGAAGCAATCGAGACACCTCCTGGTACTGCATATATCATAAAAATATCGGGCATGATACGGAAGAGTATTGCTACCTCAAGGATGCCATAGAGGAACTGATCAAAAAAGGCACCCTGAAAAGGTTTACGACAGACCAGTCCTAACTTCGAAAAAAGGTCATGACAAAGACCTCGGGAAAAGACTTGTTCTCCACCGTATATGAAGCATGACAGACTAAAATAAAGGTCAAGGATCAATTTCATCTCGGGAGGACTTATGCCATCCTCATTAATGCATAGCTCCGGTCTCGCAGAGCTCAGCATCTGCAAGAACCTAGGATACAAGAACAAGAGGCCCAAAAAGGACCTCGAAGTCAGTTTTCACCAAGAGTACAAGTCAGGAATCATTTTTTCTCATGATGATGCCCTAGTAATGACCCTCCATCTTGGGGAATTTGACGTGGAAAGAATGTTGATAGATAGTGGATGCTCCGCCAATATCCTATACTACTCCGCATACAAAAAGATGGGATAGGAGGACAAAGACTTGAAGCCTTTTAAGACCCCTCTGGTTGGATTCACTTGGAACTCTGTGTTCCCCAAAGGTTATGTCTCTCTCCTAGTAGTTCATGGGAATGAAGGCACCATCGATAGGATATTGACCCAAGTTGCTGACTTGCTCGTGGTGGACCTTCCCTCGACATACAAGGGAGACCAACCTTGGTGGACCTCAGTGTAGCCATAGCTTTGTGCAACCTCAGGTAGAAGTTCCTGATCCTGAACGACGAAGCCAAAGTGAAGGAAAGCCGGAAAGAATCCCGGCGTTGCTATGATGCCATACTTAAGCAAAAGGCAAGCACATGATGGAAACTTTTCCCCTTTACCTTGATCCCCGAGATCGAGTTGAAGAACCCAAACCAGTAGAGACGATCGAGGTTGTTCTCTTGAAAAAAGGGAACTAGAACCCAACCGTTCACATCAGGGCCGAGTTAAAGGAGCCGACCAGAGAAGAGGTGATCCGGTTCCTAAGAAGCAACTCGGATGTCTTTGCCTAGGGACTGAAGGACATGCCAGGGATCGATTGAGATCTCAATATCATAGTGTATCGACTCTCGATCGATTCGAAAGCCTGATCAGTCAGGGAGGTCTCATATCCCGATTGGTTGGCAAACGTGGTCATGGTGAAAAAGATAAAGGGGAAGTGGAGGATGCAAGTCGACTTCACCGACATGAATACAACATGTCCAAAGGACTGTTACCCACTGCCCCGAATTGATCAATTAGTCGATACCACCTTTGTATACGAACTCTTGTCCTTCATGGAAGTGTTCTCGGGTTATAATCAAATCCAGATGGCGCCTGAAGACAGGGTCAAGACCTTCTTCATCACCGAAGGAGGGACCAACTGCTACAGGGTTATGCCATTTGGACTCAAGAACGTTGGGGCCGTGTATCAGAAGTTGGTGAATGAGGCTTTCAAGCAATTACTGGGAGAAACCATGGAGGTGTATGTGGATGATATGCTCACCAAGTCCTTGAAGTCATTAACCCATACTACCAACTTGAAAAAGATAGGTCCTCAGGAACTATAACATGGAACTCAACCCTGCAAAGTGCAGCTTTGGTGTGAAATCCGGAAAGTTTCTTGGATATATGATCACAAGCAGGGGCATCGAAACCAACCTAGCAAAGGTCCAAGCCATCCTCGGCGTTCTTCAAAGCACTAAAAGGCGCCACTTCAAGTCTGAACTGGAACCCGAGTTGCCAAAAAGGATTTGAAGAACTCAAAAGCTATCTTGGAGAAATGCCCCAAATGTCAAAGCCAGAAGTCGGGGAAGAATTGCTGGTGTACCTCGCCGCCTCAGACGATACGATCTCAACAGTCCTACTCAGAGTGGAAGGAAGCAAGCAAATAACATTTTATTTTGTAAGCAAAGTATTACATGATGCTGAGACTAGGTAACCTCGAATAGAGAAGATCGCCCTAGAACCACTAAGCGGATCAAGGGAGTTTCATTCGTACTTTCAGACACATCCTATTGTAATAGTGATTGACCAGCCTCTAAGGAAAGTCTTGTATAAACCTGAACTCTCAGAAAGACTAATCAAATGGTCCATCGAGTTAAGCGAGTATGACTTACGTTATAAACCCAAAACTGTAATAAAAGCACAAGCACTGGCTGACTTCCTGATGAGTGTCGGTTCACCGACCACCCGACCTCCGAAATTCGGGAAGACCAAGTTGAGGAATGCAAGCCGTGGAAGATCTGCACTGACAGATCGTCAAACGCAAAGGAGGCAGGAGCTGGATTACTTCTAGTCACTCCCACGGGAATGGAGTTACCTTGTACAATCAAACTCTAGTTCACCGCTCTTAACAACTCGGTCGAATACGAAACCCTGATCTCAGGACTTTAGCTAGTCAGGCACTTCAGCGTCTCAACAGTGGAGGCCTATATCCAAGCTAGTGGTCGAACAGATGAATGGTCTGTGTGAAGATAGGGAGACCAAAAAGGGTACTTATAAGCAGCTTAAAGATTGGCTCTGGAACTTCCTGTACTCCAAGTGCCATAAATTCCCCACCGGGGGCAAACATGGTGGTCGATCGCCTTAACCGATATGCCCAAATACGAGAAAAGCCAAGCAAACTTAGATACTACACCGAGGTAGTTACCGCGTCGAGGTCATACCAGGTCAGGAAAATGAAGGCACTCTCTTTAGACGCCATTCTATCTTGGATGGATGACATCCGCACATATGTCTTTAATAGGACGCTCCCCGAAGACCCAAGGACTGCTCTCAAAATAAGACGTAAGGCTCCTGAGTTCATGATGATGGGCAATGAATTATACAAGAGAGCATACTCCTCCCCCCTTCTCAAGTGCGTTTCCAGAGAAGAAGGCTTAACCATATTGACCGAGCCACATGAAGGGGACTGCAAAAACCATTACGAAACTTGCCCATAAATGCCTAAGACAAGGATATTATATGCCAACCCTGCAAGCCGACTTTGCCTGTGAAGCACTGTGATCGGTGTCAGCGAACTGTCGACCTCAGCAACACACCGGTCTCCGAGCTCACCACTATAGAAGGCTTGTGGCCATTCGAGTAATGGAGAATCGATATCCTAGGCCTCTTTCCCCTAGAAACGTGACAAAGAAAATTTATGATGGTGGTTGTGTAATACTTCACAAAGTGAGCCGAGGCTAAGATCATGTCGAAGATAATTGACCGAGCTGTCGTGGACTTTATCTGAAAGTCGATGGTCTGTCAATTTTGGATACCCCGAGTTCTGATCTCAAACAATGGAACCCATTTCACAAGCAAAGGCTTTATAGAATTCTGTTCGAAGCACGGAATTGAGCAACGGTTTGCCTTGGTTAAACACCCACTGTCTAATGGGCAAGTGGAGACAATAAACAAAGAAATAAAGAAGACTCTGTCTAGAAGACTGATCGAGGTAAAAGGAAGGTGGGTTAAAGAACTCTCTGGAGCGTTATGGGCATATAGAACAACCCCAAAATGGTCCACAAGAGAATCTCTATATGCCTTGGCCTTCGGTATGGAAACAGTGGTCCAAGTGAAGATCAAACATTCGAGCCCAAGGACAATGAGCTTTTTTTTTCTAAAAGGAACCCACACCTAATAAAGGAGGAGCTTGACTTCATGAGGGAAAGACGGGAAGTCGTACTGACCAAAGCCCGAGCTTACCAGCAACAGGTATCTAGGTACTTTAACAAAAGATTCTGGAAAAGGTTCTTTGAACTCGGCAACCTAGTATTCCAAAGGGCCGAGTTCGATGTTCGTCAAGTTGGAGGGAAACTCGTGGATAAGTGGAAAGGACCTTACCGAGTTAGCGCTACGTTAACTCGGTTGACATACAAGATCATCCGACTTAATAGAAACCCACTATCAAGGACCTTCAACGGGGACAACCTCATATTCTACTACCAATAAACGACAATAAAGGGAACCCAAGTCAGAAACCTATAAATCTAGAAGAATGACTGTAAAGGGAACCCTAGTTGGGAAGGCTAGAAAGTCAAAACTAGACTCTGAAGAAGTCATTTAATCTGACTTGTAACTTGCAATTTTTTTGATTCGATAAAGTCAAGTCAGTACTCGATGGATTATCCTAATGCCCAACTAAAAGTTCAACAAAACTAACAGCGGAAGCAAAAAGCACACCGAGTTGGTGAAAAAAGGAAATTCATTGATTAAAAGACCAGTACAAAGGGTCAGACCTTGGGATGAACCCCCAAGGTTCAATTTCCTAGGTTCCTACATTACAAATTCAGGTATGGTTTGGAGGTCCCGAGGTGCCAGCCTTGTCCTCTTCATCACACGAGGCCTCAATCACCTCCTTCTCCTTCTCTGCAGCCTTCCAAGTCTTCTCCTTCTCCTCAGTGAAGGCCTGACCCTTCTCTACTCATCTGCTCGGGAAGGAGATAAGCTCAGTGTACGGGTGTTTGGACAGGAGTTTCTTCTCTCCTGAAGCCTTGAGGTTGACCTTCTCAAACTCAAAGATTTCCTTGGAAGGCCATCTTGCAGCCCAGGTTGAAGCCCTTATCAGCACAGTCCATCTTGATCTCCTTCTTCCGGGCACGAAAACTAGTCTGGGTCAATTTCAGCATCGCGTCAAGCTCGAAATAGCCCTTGTCCATCTCGGCCATCTTCTCGCTTATCTCTCTGATCTGATCATCTCGGGCAAAGAGGGTGGTCACCAATTCCTTTATTGATTTTTCTTGTCGCATGATCCTTAGGCGGACAGTAGCAAGCTGGGCCTCGGCCTCTTCCTAAGCCGAATTAGCAGCCCGGAGCTCGACTCTAGTATGGTTGGTTGTCTTGGCAGATGACTCCCAGTAATGGATCAATTCGGAACAACGGGACATCGCCTATAGGGGTTGATAAGTCATTAAGGTCAACAAGCAGACAAGAACTCGGGAAAATAGAAAATGAAAATAAGAACGAAACACTTACCCAAAAAAGGTCATTATATGTTTGTGGGCCAAACTCGACCCTACTCTGTTTGGCATACTCCTCCTTATCCTTGGGGAGGATAATGCTAAGCATGGCCTTCCGACCTTGGAATTCGAGAAAATGATAGGAGACCCCTAAAGCACAGTACCAGTATGACCGATATCATCGCGCAAGTGGGAAGAAGGTGATGTCAATGATCCCACCAAGGGGCTCGATGGAAGCTGCCTGAGCCCCCATCTTTTCGTAGATCTTCTCCTCCGACAAGCCAGCCATAGATATCGGAGTGTTGTCAGTGGGGGGATGAGCATTCAGCGGAGGCACCTCGAGCACCTCCTCAGACCCTTCCCAAGTTCTTTCTTGGATGGAAGACTCTGGAATGTCCTGCGCCGAGGACCTCTGTGCCATCCATTTGACAAGCTTGGTCCTACAGCGAGTAGGAGCCCCCACAGTTAAGGCTTGTCCTCCTGTCTCGATCTCTGTCTCACCTTCGGTCTCCTCGGGATCCGTAGGAGCAAGAGGAGCCTGAGAGGCCTCCATAAAAGGATGAAGGGGGAATTGGAACTCACCATCCAAGGTGTCGGTATAGAAGGGGTGGATATAAAGATCGAAAGAGAAAAAGTGAAAGAGAGAAAAAGTGAATAAAGGGGAGGGGGACTATCCCCTTAAATAGGGGATAGGCCACCTCCCCTAATAGGCTATTGGAGGAAAACCAAAAGGCCTCCTACTCAGAGGCTAACACGTCACTGAGCCAACTAAGAGGATGCCTACATTGACTGGGACACTTCGGCTCTCCCATAATGACGCTGACATCAATGCTGTCACTTCCTAAGCGACGATTTGAATTCCGCCATCAATGGCTCTAAGTTTCGAGATCATTTAGGATTCAACCTTATCAATTCTCGAAGGGATAAGGCTCAACTCGGTCAAACCCTCAAAGAATGCCAAGTCAGTCAACCAAGCCCCTGAATTAAAGACCGAGGCTCCAAAAGGTCAAAGGGATCAAAATGTTCGAAGATCAAAGTTCTGAGCTCCTGACTTGGATTTTTCAACTCGGGACTTGGGGGGCAAGTGTTGATGTAAAATAATTGTGATCCTATAGGCTAAGGGTCCAATAAAAGGCCCAACACTATTAAGTCAAAAGCCTATTAAAAAAGGACAAATAACACCTCGTGGATGGCTAAGTCCTATACTTTCTAAGGTGCTGACAAGTGTCCACCATACAAATGGTGAATAGTACTTTATAAATATCCTTATTTACTACCTAAAAAGGTAAGTTTTCCTCGGACTCTAACTCTGTCAGTTAAGTCATTTCTGGATAAAGACTGACTTATACATCGAAATCGGTCCCTGAGGATCTCATCACATGCCTGACTAACCGACCTTATTGTTTCTGGTCCATGTAGCTTCCCGCATCTGGAGCAGGGTCTAAATCATCCGATCCAACAAACTCATGCCTGGGCGTAAGAAACTCACGCCCGACTTCCCGAATTCGACACAAACAAGATCCTATGCTAGAAAACTCGTGGCGATTATATCATTTAACGAGCTTAGTTAATCTATGAAGGAATTGATGTAATCAAGAAACATACTTAAAATATGGTGCTGATTAGTGAAATCAAAGTTTATATGATCTTGGTTCAGCGTGGTTTTAATATGAGGTGTTTATCTCTATGATGGATGAAAACATAAAATGAACCGATTTGTCAGTTCAAATGTGATTTTGTTCAGACACACTATTTGATTTTGTTAAGTCGCACTGTTTAGACGCACTGTTTTAATTTTATTCATGCACAATGTTTTGATTTTGTTTAGGCAAGTTGTTTCAAACAGTGCGCCTAACTATTTCAAACAATGTGTCATTTGTTATTCGACAGTGTGCATATGTTGTTTCATGTTGTTCAAGTACACTGTTTCTATTTACATAGCCGTACTATTTTCAAAGAGTGTAAAAAAAATTCATTTTCTTATCGCCACAATATGAATCTACTCAGGGCCACACTTTTTAGCCATTAATCTTGACCAGGCCACTAATCTTGACCAAAAATGAAGAACACTTTTTTTTTTCCAGCAACCATCACCATTCCACTGGCCATCATTGAACATTCACATTTGTTGACCAAAAACGTGTTTTATAATTCGTTATTTTAACCCTATAAATAGATTAACAATTCAATGTATCAATGCACCTCAGTCAAGCAATAAAACGACATCAGAAAAAGGTTTTAACCCACCAAATCTCCTTGTATCAAACTTACATTTGGTATCAGAGCTCCACGACGATCCGGCCACCACCGCCATAAGCAAACTTCGATCCACAGCCACTGCCCAAGTCAAGGCAGCCCGGATCCGGCCAACCGCACCATCGCAGAGGCGAACAAACGTTGCCACCAAAGACGAACAAGCACGATAAGAGATCGGTTTCGTTTCTTGGTTGTCTCTTAATCAAATATTTGGGTGTATAAGAAGAAGTTGGTGGTGGAGTAAGGAAGAAGAAGAACAGGAGCAGGAAAATAAAAAAAGAAGAGGGGAGGTGGCCATTGTGAGCAAAAGAGAGAAAAAAAAATGTCAATTATTAGCCTTTTATACTAGGTCAAAGGGCAGTTTCGTAATTACGAAATCAAGGGGCATTTTCGTAATTAACAGATATTTTTTTTTAAAAAAATGTCAATTATTCCCCAACAAGCGTAAAAAAAGAGTGGCGGAATGTCATTTAATTTTCCGATAATGAACTCCTCAAATTATACGGTATGGGTAATAAAAATGAAGGCAATCCTAGATGCTCAGGAAGTATAAGAGGCAGTCGAACCAGCGGAGGAAGATGAAGTCTATCCTAGAAAAGATAAGAAGGCGCGTGCCTATATCCTCCAGGCAATTCCCGAAGATGTTCTTCTTCAGATTGCAAAGAAAAAGACGTCGAAAGAAATTTGGGAAAGCTTGAAGACAAGGTACCTCGGTGCCGATCGAGTAAAGAAGGCTCTGTTGCAGACATTGAAAAGTGAATTTGATGCGTTGCGGATGAAGGAGCCGGAGTCAATTGACGAGTTCGCCGGAAAATTCAGTGGCATGTCCAGCCGATTTTTCAGCTTTGGTGCAGATATTAACAATGCTGCACTCGTCAAGAAATTACTCGACTATGTACCTGATAAGTACTTCACAGTCGTCGCCGGGATCGAACAATTTTACGATATTGAGACGATGCCGTTCGAGGAGGCTATAGGATGATTGAAGGCATTCGAGGAGAGAGCTCGTCTCCGCGAAAACACGGGCGGTGGGCTCATGTTTACTCAAACCGAGCGGCAGACAACCCAGAAGAATAGCCCTGGGGAAACTTCACCGTGTAGTCAGCGACGCGGTTTTGGTACCTCAGACCGAGGTAAAAACCAGTGGCGTGGACGAGGTCGCGGAAGGAGCGGCTGAGGCGGAAGTAATACATGCGCCAGGAAAGTGCGGGAGGCACCGGCAGCTGCAGCCGTGATAAAAGTCACATCCAGTGTTTCAATTGCGATAAGATGGGACACTATGCATCAGAGTGTCGTGGCAAGGGGCGAGACGATGAAAGGCAACAAACACGCGCTCCCCGTGACGAGTTAGCGCTATTATTTTCCATGTCTTAGGAGGAGACAGAAGCTAAGCAACGAGACGCCATACAACCTAAAGAAAAGAGGGTGTTACAGGCGTTTCACGAGGACGAGGTGAAGATAGCAACTAAGGATACTTGGTACCTAGACAACGGTGCCAGCAACCATATGACATGACGATGACAAATGTTCCAAGAACTTGATGAAAGGATCACCGGGAAGGTGAGATTTAGCGATGGCTCGGACGTTCAAGTAATGGGCAAAGGGACGACCATATTTCAATGCAAGAATGGAGACCAATATACCCTCCATGAGGTATATTATATTCCAAAGTTATGCACTAACATCATAAGTGTTGGACAAATGACCGAGACTGGGGTTAAGGTCAACATGGTGGGAGAAACCATGAGGGTGTATGACAACGGCAGATTGTTGATGTACGTGAAACGAACATCAAATCGCCTATACAAGATCAGTTTGGAGTTAGCCAAACCAATCTGTCTTCTAGCCAGTCTCGACTATCCGGCATGGTTATGACATGCCAGACTCGGTCATGTCAACTTTCATACACTGAAGCTCATGGGAGAGAAGCAGTTGACGTTTGGAGTTCCAAAGGTGTCACATCCAAACAAGCTTTGTGAGGATTGTTTGACAACTAAGCAGACTAGGCTCTCTTTCCCGGACCAGACAACCTACAAAGCAAAGAAGCCGCTAGAGTTGCTGCATGCCGATCTATGTGGGCCAATCACGCCAAGCACACTTGCCGGTAACTCCTATTTTCTCCTCATTGTCGATGACTATAGCCGTTGGATGTGGGTTTATATACTCAAAACAAAAGACGAAGCATGTTCTGTTTTCAAGAAGTTCAAGGTTCAGGTAGAGAACTTGACTAATCATAGAATAAAGACCTTGAGAACGGACCGTGGAAGAGAATTTCTCTCGAAAGAGTTTACGAGGCTGTGTGAAGAATGAGGTATCCAGAGGCATTTCACTGCACCGTATACTCCTCAGCAAAACGGTATGGTGGAGCGGAGAAATCGAACCGTGATGGCCACTGCTAGATCCTTACTCAAGAGCATGCATGTTCCTGCCGAGTTCTGGGAAGAAGCCGTGAGACATGCGGTGTGCCTACTGAATCGACTTCCCACAAAGGCGTTAGGAGAGCATACCCCGTACGAGGTTTGGAATGACCGTAAACCCCATCTCGAGCATGTGAGAGTATTTGGTTGCACAGCATATGCGAAGGTGAAAGTACCACATCTAAAGAAGTTGAATGATCGGAGCCAGCCCATGGTTTACCTTGGAGTGGAGGAAGGGTGTAAGGCACATTGCCTTTATAATCCTCAAAAGAAAAAACTTCATATAAGCAGGGATGTGATCTTCCAAGAGAACCTTGGGTGGAACTGGAGTGTAGGTACTGATGGCGGATTCTCAGAGTTCATCTTATCTGAGAATTCAAATTCCAAACCAGAAGAACCGGAAGGTGTACTAGAGTCAACTGCTGGTGTAGGTTATTCATCACCTACGATAGGAGAGGCAAGTCCATCTACTTCTACTTCACGCATACCATTACAAGTTTCAGAATCCCCGAAAAGCGGCCCTATACGTCTCAGAGACATCACAGACATTTACGCCAACACAGAAGAAGTATATCTTGATGATGGTGAAGATGAGCTGATGATGTTGGAGTCTGACGAGCCAACCTGCTACCAAGAAGCAGCAGCTGAGAGTGCTTGGTATCAGGCAATGCAGAAGGAGCTAGAGTCCATTGAGAAGAACAACACTTGGACTCTGACCGAACTTCCACCAGGCCATAAATCCATTGGTTTGAAATGGGTGTTCAAATTAAAGAAGGACTCAGACGGACAAGTTATTAAGCACAAAGCCAGGCTTGTAGCTAAAGGGTATGTCCAGAGACAAGGCATAGACTTTGAGGAAGTGTTCGCACCCGTTGCGAAACTTGATATGGTTCGGGTGATACTTACACTTGCTGCGAATCGGAGTTTGGAGGTACACCATATGGATGTCAAATCAGCATTTCTTAACGGAGAGTTAGAGGAGGAGGTCTACGTCACTCAGCCGGAAGGATTCAAGGTGCAAGGCCAGAAGCATCTGGTGTACAGGTTATCGAAAGCTCTTTATGGGCTCTGGCAGGCTCCACGAGCCTGGAATACACGGTTAGATAAAAGCTTGAAGGAACTTGGGTTTACGAGGTGCTCTCAAGAGCAGGCCGTCTACACTCGAGGTAAAGGAGATGCAACACTAATTGTTGGAGTATATGTTGATGACCTCATTGTGATAGGAGGCAACACTGGAGAAGTCAAGAATTTCAAGAAACAGATGATGACGGAATTTGAGATGAGCGATTTGGGACTTCTCTCGTACTACCTCGGGATTGAAGTTGAGCAGAAGGAATGATGGATAAAGCTGAAGTAGTCAGCTTATACCAAAAAGATTTTATCATAATTCGGGATGGTAGAGTGCAATGCCACTAAGTATCCGATGGAGTCTAAACTACGACTACACAAAGATTCAGAGGGGGTTTCTGTGGATGCGACGGAATATAGGCGCATCGTTGGATGCCTCAGGTATCTTCTACACACGACCAGATCTCTCATTTGCCGTCGGGATGGTTTGTCGATATATGGAAAGACCTACCATAATGCATCACAAGGTTGTGAAGCAAATTCTGAGATACTTGAAGGGAACAATTCATTACGGTCTTATCTATACGAGCGGACACCATGAAGAAGCTTTTATCGGTTATACAGACAGTGATTTAGCTGGAGACCACAATGGAAGGAAAAGCACCAGTGGAATGGCTTTCTACATGAATGAAAGTTTGGTGTCCTGGAATTCACAAAAACAGAAGACTGTCGCATTGTCATCATGCGAGGCTGAATTCATGGTAGCCACAGCTGCGGCATGCCACGCTCTTTGGTTAAGGAACATGCTCAGTGAACTGACAAAGACTGAGCCAAAGCCCGTGATCCTCTTAGTGGATAACAAATCTGTCATATCTCTTATGAAGAATCCTGTGTTTCATGGTTGCAACAAGCACATAGAGACATGGTATCACTTCATCAGAGAGTGTGTGGAAAAAGGGCAGATTATGGTGAAGTTCGTAAGCACTGGAGAACAGCGTGCTCATGCACTGACAAAAGCAATGTCAGGTGTTAAGTTAGCTACTATGCGTCAGTTAATGGGTGTTCGTGATCTGGAGGCATATCAAGATTAGGGGGGAGCATGTTGGCCACTAATCTTGACCAGGCCACTAATCTTGACCAAAAATGAAGAACACGTTTTTTTTTCCAACAGCCATCACCATTCCACCGGCCACCATTGAACATTCACATTTGTTGACCAAAAAAGTGTTTTATAATTCGTTGTTTTAGCCTCATAAATAGATTAGCAATTTAATGTATCAATGTACCTCGATGAAGCAATAAAACGAAATCAGAAAAGGGTTTTAACCCACCAAATCTCCTTGTATCAAACTTACAACACTTGTGATTAACACTCACTCAAACTCGAATTAATGTACACAATGAGTTGATGAGTTGTTGTGGAATTAGGCAAACCAACTAGTAATTCTTTTCCAAACAAAGTAGCAATATTGTTTTTCCCGCTTACACCAGTCCCACATGCTCCCATGTCTTGATCACGCCCCCACACGACAACCGCAGTCTACAACATATCATTCCTGGACCTTATCGGTCTCGGCGCAACAAAAAAGCCTGACTAGACAACCCCTCAATCTCATATACTCCCTCGATTCGCGATCCAAATCCCAATGATCATCGACATCATATCAAGATTCAACCGGATTTCTCCCCAATCGAAACGAAGTTTGTTATTGCTGTAGGTGGGTTTGAGAACTAAGATGGAGTGTGTAACGATGAGGAGCAGATGGAGGAGAAAGATGAAGAGGAAGAAGGAAGTCGGTGGTGATGGAAAAGATGTATCTTTTGAAAATTATTTTTCGTGTTGTATGAGTTTGAGAATTTTTTTTTTATTTTTTTGGGGTAAAATCCCATTACATTATAAGTAATGTATTAAAATACTAATATATAGCTTAAAAATTTAGATCAATTCATTTAAAATATTAAAATTTTATGAAAGTTATCAAATTATATTTGAAACATGATATGATCTGAATATGATTTATATTAAAAACAAAAGATAATGAATAAGTTTAAAATCTTTTAAATGATATAGATATAAATTATAATTATATTTTAGTTAATCCAATATTATTTTTATTTATTATAATTCTATACCGTATATCACACAAGTTAGTGATATAATAGTGTTAATTAATCAAATTGGCATAAATGTGAAGATGGTTAGATTAGTGAACTAGTGAATGACCCAGACCATGACAATCAAGATGAAAATCTTTATGCAAACATCAATATATTATTATCATTCATCCCAAAATTTTTACAATGATATTCGTTTTAATGTTTAGTTTGTGACGATTAAATATCATTTTTTTATCAAATTAACGTGAAACACTAATGATAGATTGAGTTGTGAATTTTAATCTGATGTCAAAAAAATAATTCTTTGAAATTGTTAAAAATAATAATAAAATATTTCGAAATACATATCATTATAAAAATTATGATATAGAGAAAATATCTTAATTCACAGGTGATTTCATGGAATGAATGAATATCTATTATCTAAATTTACAAAGTTACATAGTATTCCGTGAAATGCCAAACTCATAGAATGCACTCAGGGTTATCCTCGTGATTTTAACTCTATGTTTGAAGTTTAAACTATTGAATGTGATATTATATTCTTTAAGAATTAATACAATGTTAATTTTCACCCATGAGTGATGAGTGCACCCAAAGAACTTCTTGCGTTACCATTCTCAAGGCTGTTAGATTTCTTACGATACACAGCACCGTCATCATTTCTCCATCTATAGATTTCAGTCATGAATGATGAGTGAATTCTTACTTTACACCATATTTCTGTGATCGACCGGAGAACCTTTCTATTGCTTTGAGAAACGATGGAACTCCCTCAAGAAACACATGCCTCACTCACTGAACACAATGACACTATCGAACCATCATTTGTTGATCGAGTGGATCTTATTAAGAAGAGGATTGTGGAGGATCGAGTGGACGTCGGTCGATGTCAACGAACATGAAACACGAAGTGAGTCACAACGACCTAACCTACGAGACGAATTTATGATTAATAGTGGCATTGTTTTCAGTTTTGATGTTCTATGTGCTTTGATCCTATGTTTGATACTACTGGATTTTTAATTTCTTGATTTGGGAGTATTTTTGTTATTTTGCATATTAGTTGTTTGGATATTTTGTTTTTGTCTTTGTCTTTTCACATCAAACGCCCTTTATGTTGTATGGACTTAGTAATGTAGAGTGATTTGACATATATGGGGTTAGTTTAATTATCTATCTATTAACAGAGATATGTCAAATTCACCTCTTTTGGCATGGACTCTGTACGACTCGACTCGATTATAGCTTTGTCTCTCAATTGGTAGTGTTTTTGTTTTTGTGGCTTGAGTAATTGCCTAGGTTTGTTTACTGTGTTAGAGGCTTTTTGTAACATCTTATGCACTTTGGTTTATTCGAATTTTTAAAAATGCTCGGGAACCTTTGTGATGAGCAAGTAGTCCTCACAATTACACTCTAAAATCGAAGACAATTTATTGTTACCTTTTTATTCAATTTAAATTGTGTTTTCAAAATCTTAAATCAAACAAATACATGAAGACTAATTCGATTGCAAAAACTAACCAAGAAAACGATTTTGAGCGTTGAGAGTATCATGGTGAAATGAGCTAACCATTGTCATACATCAACTATTTCAACAAGTTAGTTCTAAAAGAACATACACGCACCCGTGCAACACACACAATAGAAAACTAATTATATATACGTTATCAAGATGATATCATATTTGGTTTTTTTATTACACACATGGGATTGATGAGACTCATTTTAAATCAACCATCCTGACTGATTTTGAAGTAAAAACCAAATGAAACTAACTCTATTTTTTAAGAAATAAAAATTCAAAAAAAATACAATTTTTTTTATAAAATCAGTCAAGACAACCGGTTTTATATCAACTACACAAAACCCAACATATATTCGGTTCTTATTACTAATAGTGATAACAAATCAAATGGGCCTATTACAAACTCGCTTTTTTCATCCCACTTGAAATTGCGCTAGCTAATTACATCAAGTCCATATAAGCTCAATAAAAAGAGAGAGAAAAAATCTCCACTCAAACATTATATACTTGAGAATAATAGATTATAATAGATGTATTCCAATTTCCAACCCAAAACACCAACTCAGCTTGAAGCCACATGTGCATATATCAACACAATGCAGAATCCACTGCGTCGTTAACTGTTCAAATCAATTGCATAACAGAAAAGAAACAACCGCACCTATCCACATTAACTGTGCAATAACCCTACAAACACCATATATTACATAGCCGAGGCAAAGCGATGCTCTGAATAACTGGTGCCGGATCAAGGCTCCCAACCCAACAATATCACAAGAATCCTGTAATCAGGTCATCCACATCCAATCTCAGTACCTATAGGATGACCCCCCAGATGATGGCGGCACGGGAGGCAGCCTTGTTGGTGTGCGGCGGCTACTTGAGTTTGAATGGAAATTTGCGTCACCATTCTGGGACTGCTCGCTATACCTTCTACTGTTGCTCGAGCCCATCCTCGAAAAATCTGTAGTTCCATTGGCAGCCGCATCAAACGCTGTTCTCCAATCATCCGCAGCTGATGAGCCGCCAGTTCTCGGGCTACTTTCTGCAAACACATGGGAAATATGATGAAAGGCCAGCATATTAAACTTGACAAGCAAAAAAGACCACAAGGAAAACTTCGCCGCAAAATAGCATCTGATCCTCACTCATATATCAGCATTAAGATACTTCCTATATCAAAGTGATAACAAATCTTCACCTACAGTAAGTGATATGACATGGCAGGGACAAAATCAATGTTTTCCTCACAGTTGGCACAGATCACCATTGAAATAGAAAGATAAACACCCCAGAGAACGATGTCAAGTGTATTTAATTGAAATGATGAGGATACATGCTTCCATGAAAAAATGAGACTGCTGGAACTGCATGAAAATTTTCATGAAAGAAACTCTTAGAGGAGGAATTACCTGGTCCGCTATCACCGTCGGACCAGCCAGCTGTAGCAGCTGCTCGATTGTCATGAATGCTTAGTTGCCTGACAAGCTTTGAAAGAAGTGAAGATTGCTTTTGATAGCGTTCTCTTTTACGCCTCACATTTTGATCCTCTTGAAGGAGTTCCTCAATCCTTGTAGAGCTTTGGGCACTACAAGCAGGTTAACAAAGTTAGACGATGACAACCTCTACAACAACAACAAACCAAGGCTTAGCCCATTACGTGGGATCAATTGCAACTTAAAAAAAAAACGGAAAAAAACATCAAATACCCAAAGAAAAAGAAAGAGAGAGAGAGAGAGAGAGAGAGAGAGAAGAAAAGAAGAAGAAAAAGGAAACAAAAACCGAAAAGAATGCAAAAAATGAAAGAACACTAATCACTAATCACCCACTCTTTTTAACCAGCCAGATAGGTATAAACAGCTATCATCAAGGTTGAAGATTATCACGCGAAATATTGTTCAAGAATAAGCAGCCCATAAAGTATGGAAAGGTACTTGAGTGGAAGATAACAAACACAGACGGGGAAAATGATTAATTAATTACCGAATAAGTTTCAGTATTATTCCGCATGAGAAATTTTTTCGCTACATCTTCTTTGCATCATATTGAAGTATTGAACCATATATGGAAAAGTGTCAGCATGATCTGCTAACTAATCGACCAATTTTATCAAGTTTTCATCTTTTCCTGCATGTACTATAGTAGTACCATTCACGCTCAATCAGATTCTTCATTAACTTTCAGTTGCATTAATAATAATACTCCTTGCACATCTAAGCACTTCCCATTCGAAATAATTGGTGACTTCAAGCGCTTGGATCAAGGGACCATGCTTTCGTTTGCTGCATAAGCGAACTTTCCAAGTTATTACTAGCCGAGCTACATTTGTCCAGAAGCAGCTATACGAAATCGCAGTGCATAAGGAATTTCTTTCCTCCCCGTCTTTAACAAATGGTTTCAAAGTGGTGGATTATGACTTTGCAGCATTTAGTAAGTCTAGGGATTACCCAAGAAGCAACAAGATGCCAACTATATGCCCTAGTGTGCCATTAATATTTTACTTGAACCCTACTGTTAAGTGGAAGATTATATACTTGCGTATTGGGAAGGTGATTTCCAAGATGTGTTATTGCAGACAAAACTTCATACCCCAATGAATAAACGTTGCATAAGAAACATTGAAAAAATGGCAGTTTCATAAGCGGAAAAGTCCGAAAAATAAGTTTCTAAGCTGTCAGAGAGCAGAACAAAATAAATAAATTTGCAAGGGAAAAACTCCAAATAAAATATAGTTCATTAGGAATCCAAGATTAAAAGGAATCTCTAACCTCACAGAACTGTACAATTGATTGAGCATGTCTTCCTTGGCCTTCTCAACTTGACACAGAACAATAGCCTGTTCACCATAGGGAAAAAATGTGTGAAAAATGTATGAATCAAGGATGGGATTTGAAAGGCACTATTTCTTTCTAAATCTCTTAATCAGAGTGAGTCACAAACTTTGGGCACATTGGCAGCAAGGCTGTTCAGAACAGCTTGCACATAATTACGGACTTCACGGGCCATCCATCGCAACTCCTCCTCGGGATCTGCAGGTCTTCTAGCCATTGTGTCCTAAAGTATTGGCGATAATTGATATTAGATACCGGAACAGACTAGCAAAACATATAAAGAACACCAGAATATTTTCATCTATTTTCATTCCACTGAAGAGCTCATTAAAGTATGCGACCAGATCAGATCCATTGAACTTACAAGAGAGCCATCAGAAAGGCTTTGACGCATGGTGGGCAGAGATTCATCGGTTTTGCTTTCTTTGAGAGGCTGTGCTATTTTTCTCAACTTTCCTAACCACTCAATCTTGTCAGCCATGCTTTCCGCTTTAAGAATAACAGCACTATGTGCTACAAGAAAGATGACAAAAGATTAATCAAATAAGCAACATTTAAAAAAGAAAAAAAAACCCCATTAATATAAAGCTTTGGTGTAGATTAACCATACCTTTCAAAACAGTTTTATACGGTACTTTGCTGGTCAACTTGAATACTAAACTAGTCGCCGTCCCTGAAACTGACCCATTTGCCTTTTTGTCTTTAGAATTTTTGGGCGGAGCCTCTTCATCATCTGATATCTCTTCAATTTGGCATTCCTGAGCAAATAGGGAGTTTAAACCCCAGTATAAGCACTTGTTTAAGTGCATGCAAGCCCATCTATATGAACCTTCTTTTGGTAATTGTACTGACGCCAGAAAGGGATACAACATAAACCAGGAAGAAAAAGCATTTGAAATCCAATAGTCGACTGCTAACATCTTCTACCTCGCACAGGAATCCTATTGGTGACAGTTGACAACTGTTACTGGAAATGTGTTACTATTAAGTATCCCTCGCATCTTATAGGTGCTTGAGTCAGTTAAGATATGACAAGCCTTTTTTGGCTGAGATAAAAACCAGCACAGCAGAACGGCTCAACAGATACATGTAGCTGACACCACTTCATGAAGTCCTGCCGTTAGACTCGTCTGGCACTTGTGATTGACGTGGACCACATATATTCACGACCTCTTAAGCACAACTGGTACGACAAGTGAAATTTTTCCCCATAAACTTTTCTACCCTCCATATATATTGTGACTTAAACTAAAGGATGCACAACATTTGTAGGGTTATATAAATGCCCTTAAATGAAGCATATCTCTTTTTTTTTTCTCAAACACTTGCAAAATCTTGATAAAATTAGACAAAAGAAACCTGGTTTTGCTTGAACAAATCAAGAGGCAAAATGAGCAACAAATAGCTAAAATGAAAACTCATGGGCAGCTGATTAGAAAGAAAGGGAGACATGGGTAAAGTATCTCAAATGCAAAAACAAAGGTTGGTCAATAAAAAAGTAAAAAATAGCAGGAATTAGGATCTCCTGAATGCCGCCAATTTATCAAAAGTTAAGCGTAATTCTGAAAGGCACAGTGCTTGATTGCACATTATCAAATACGTATTTAATACCTCTAAAGTGATAACACCACGGAAGTGCCTCTCTTCTTGCTTTTTTGTATATCCAAGCTGCACAGAACGACATATCCACATTAAGTATATAGTCAAGTATATAGTCAAGTTCGGTGATAATAGTAAAACACGACAAACTAAATAGACAATGTTGACAACTCAAACATCTGTTGCTCCACAAACTACAAGTCATCCGACTAAAAACTATCATGGAACCAACTCTACCAAAAAAATCCGAACCGTTGATAGAAGGCTCATCAATGTATATGTTTAACACTTCCCCTCACATAAAGGCCCATTTGGGATTTGAAATGTGGACGTCACTGGCCCAACCCACACCAAATACCATATAAGATCCACATAAATAAATCACGTAAGTGACAATAAATAAGGGGAGGCAAGGATCAAACTCGTGATCTCTTGTCATGACCTGTTCTGATATCATATCGTGGAACCAACTTTATGAAAAGTCTGAACTGATGATAGAAGACACAATAATGTATATCTTAACAAAACAAAGTTATCCGTAGTATTGAAGTCAAGGCAACACTAGGAAGGTAACTAACTCGCTTAGTGTTTATTAATCTATTTACAAAGAAAAATTCATAGAATCACCAAATTGTGGAAGTGGAGAACATCATTTACAATACTGTTTCACCATGCATTGCATTAACTGCAATTGGATATATTAGATATTAATACTCCTAGCCTTTTCGACACACGTCGCCTAATTCGTTCATCATATTGAGAAACCAACTTTATCAAAAACTTACACGAATAATAAACGGCTTGTCATATCTTTTGTACCTTGACGCTCCCCACATACAATTCCCTATGTGGAAATAAAGTGTTGACGCAAGGTTGGGCGATATGTTGAATTATGAGACGGTCATGACACTAGCATAATGCAAGGTTTTGTATGTTGGGCAATTAACGAGATTGGAGGTACATCAGATAAAGATCAGATAGGCAGTAACTACTTACGACAAAAAAAAAAAAAAAAAAAAAAAAATAAAGTACTAGCATAGAAATTCTCTAATTCATAGGAGTTCTCCTGATCAATGAGAATTGAGGAAAGCAATCAAAGAATTTTTTCCTGGGAGAAAATAATGAGAAGAGTGAGAGCAACTTAGACTAAGGTGATAAGGAAGGATAAGGTTTAATGCGACGATGATGGTAGGCTTCACAAAAGTTGAAGATGAAAGATGCTATCAATCAGATGATGGAAAGACAAAAATACAGGTGCTACCAATCAGACATTCATTACTTACAATTAAAATTTTTATACAATCCACAGCTCAGCCTCAGACTACTGAGTAAACTTCTAAATAAGGCATGCTATAAGATTAACCTTTGATATAGCCAACGCCTTAAAAAAAGAATGAAAAAACATAACTTAATCAGTAAAAGAGCAGCAAAGCGGCCTGATGCTGAAAGAAGATCTGATTGAGCATTGCAATATTTACCAGCAAGCACAAAAAGCATTCCTACATTTAACCAAGAACGTGGTTGTTTCCATCAAATGGAACCCAAAAACTTTGATTAATCTTAATTCAATCAAGAGAAAGACCAACCCATGTTGTAGCATGGCAGATAAAACACACACACACAGCTTTGAAGACTGGAAGTAATGACTTAAGAGTAATAAAAAAAGGACCACAGTTAAATGTACTCACAATCAATACATTAACAAGCAGATCTCTGGTAATTGAAAAGCTATTTCTAAGGTTTAAGGTTACAACAAACTAACCTTTCCACTTTTTTCATTCAAAACGAACCATCGTCTGCTCCAATCATTTGTTTTTGCACTTTTCTTGAGTAAAAAACCTGCAGAAAGCAAACGCAAGAACGCTAAATACTTCTTGCCCAATCAAAAGACAAGGAACATAACAGTCACGTTATGTTTCATCAACTCATGTCCATAAAACTTGCAAGGAGTTCCCACACAAATTGTTCTAAAAAAAAGGTCTGAAAGACCATATAAATGATCCTTATTGTACTCAGAATGCTATGCACTAAAAGTTGTTTAAGCATTACATTGGTGCGTTGACTGTTTATCATTCAAACATTAGAAGATGCCAAAACTTTTAATCACTTGAAAATGCTTTTAACAACCTTGACAAAAGTAAATCCACCGAATTCAGGACAGAAGAAAAGAAGAGGATATATATTGTTTTTTCCATGCAATTTGCTATATTATTGAGTTAAGAGACATACCAGCTGTTATCTCCCCATCAGGCCCAGCTGTCTTTAAACCAGATCCTTCTTGCCCCTCTTTGTCACCAGATTTCTCCTTCATTGATTTTAAGCTACTCCCACTTTGTTGACTTCCTGTCTGAGGGCTTGTGGCCTGAAATCATAAGAGTTGGTTCACTGAATCAATCTCAGAGCTTAATGTTGGGAACAAAAAATATAACTTGATCCTAATTCAAAAACCCAAAAGAAAAGTAAACTTTCCATTGGGAGTGGTATTTCACTTGTAATTCCAGCAATTTGTTACTTTTCATGAAAGACCTAAAACAATGTAATTCTCACCCTATTTGAAGTAGGCTGTTCTGTTTCTGGCGCTCTTTTAGAAGATCGACCTTTCAGTTCTTCATCGCGTCGCTGCTTCTCCATCCTACAATGATGGAGGAGAAGTATTAAATAATCAAGGCTCGCACACCAGTAAAAATGTACTATCCCCATTCAATGAAAATGGTGATAACTACAAACCACACTTGAGGTTGACAATATTTTCAGGACCGGTTGTTAACATGATATTGATTATTGACTCTCTAATTTGGTGTCGAGACTCGAATAATGCTGATTTTTTGGGTCAGTGAAAGCAAGATTTGGGCTAAACTAACAAACAGCTTGAATTGCTCAAGAGAGAGGGTCTTGTTCATTCTCATAGAGTCATAGGGATTGCCACAAAGGCTCACAGAAAAAGTAGTAATTCATCACAATTTTACTTTAGGGAGTGACCCAAACGCTCACAGACACAGTAAAGGAATGAAAATTCCACAGCTAAGAGCATATGCTAAATGCATGTGCTAAATGCATGTGCTAAATGCATTGCTAAAGGTAAATTATGATATTTTTGTTAATATTTTCATTCCAAATGCAAAAAATATCCATGCTAAATTATAACTTTGCTAAAATCAATGCTAAATATAGCAATGAATATAGCATTGTTATTTCTCCTCTCAAGCATTGTGGTGGCAAAAACACATGAAAATGTGACCAATGTTAAAATATAGCATAAGACTGTTGGAGCAACGTTGTTAAATTATACTCCCTTCGTTCCGAATTATACAAAACAGCTAGATCCGGCACAAGATTTTACGTAAAATTCAATGTGATTAATATATTGTATTTTTGTATAGTGGTGGGAGTTGATGTGAAAGTATGTAAGAGAAGTTAGTGGGATGTGGTGAGATAGTATGTTTAATTTAATATAAATTTAATTCCAAATATAAAAATAAAGCAAGTGTTACATATATTTTGGGATAGTCCATAAAAAAAAGTGTTGCACTTAATATGGAACCACCGAGGGAGTAGCATTTTTACACTATTCATTCCCAGACCATAGTTTAGCATTGCCATATTTGACATTTCCCATTGGAGATGCTCTCAAACTTCCATAAGCGTCCCCCCCCCCCCCCAAAAAAAAAAAAAAAAAAACGAAACATATACAGCAACTTATTGTTAATTAGACTAAATCCAGCTGCTGTCAAAAGATAAGTGATCACAACCATGATGGACTAAATAATGTCAAAGTACCAATGTATAGGTGCACATCCTTGTACTACTCCTTGCATGTCCAGGATTCCAGGTGTGCATACTGTGGAACAACAATCGTATTTCTCCTAACATGTGTTTCTCCATGCCTAAACCCATCTTTTGATTTCTACCAAGTATATGAACAAACCCGTGGAAGAGTATGCATACCGTATCTGCACCAGGCGAATAAAGTGTTGTGGGGGAACAAATACGCGCTCCATATCAACCAAGGCAACCACCATTTTCTTAGCTTCAGCTTTGAAACTATCTAGAGCAGCAGTTGCTATAGCTACAACCTGACAAGATATGATTGTATTAAACACTACACAAGTAACAATTGTATACAATCCCACAGAGATACTTGTAGAACTCCTTACCTCTCTCTTAAAAGGTGGATATCTTCCAAGACCAGGTGTAGCATTAGCAGCTTGAGAAACGATGTCCACCAATACATGATGAACCTATGTTTTCTCAAAGAAAAAAAAAATGCGGAATTAGCTACCATAATATGCAAGTACAGAGCCCTTGCATATCTTAAAGGAATTCCAAGTTAACAGGTCGAGCATAATTGGGTTGAGGTCTGCCTAAGAAAGCCATTGTAAGATTTGACACATTCCGTATTAGGAGACAATCCGATGATGTCTAAATGTGCGTTGGCGTCCATTGGATCTGGTATAGACTAAAATTTCCTCCAGTAGAGCACTTTAATTTTCGAAGTCAGTAAAAAAGAATGTGACTGATAAAGGCAATAAAATAAAAAAGACCAATTTAAGGTTCCAAAAGTTAAACCCCTTTTTTTCTCTTCCGGAAGCAAACAAATAAAGCAAAATAAAATCTTTTAAAAGAAAAATAAATTTTTTCTTCAAGGAACAGAAGAGCATAGCTATATAAGGCTTTTAGAACAGTTTCTACCAAATAGATAAATAATCAAGCTGTATTAGTAAGAAGTTAGATTCACAACCATACTACCTCAAAAACTATACAACTTTAAAATGAAAAGGAAAAAAAAAAAGCCACCACGAAAGAAAAAACCAGTGCCTTAGTACCTTTGTTGGATAAGAGGCCACAATCTGGCTAATCTTACCGGCAGTGTCATCTGATTTAAAAAAGGATTTCCAAAAAACCTTACAATTTCCGTTGTATAAGATTACTCTCCTTTAAAACAGAGTAAAGGACAAAGTAAGGAAATGGCACAGAAATCAAGTTACCATGATATTTGACACCATCACAGAAGCAAAATGAAAATTGCATCAAAGAAAAAGAAAGCATCCTGTACACATAGAACTTAATGAATTCCTTTGGCACAATGAATAGGAAAAAGACCCTCGCTTCATACACAACTGCACAAGCTAACACAACAATTCTGCCAAGTCATCAAGTGTCCAACATTTCACATAAAGCATAATAAGGCTGGAAAAACATCATGTTCAAGGGAGCTTTATGACCATAAGAAATTGCCTATTATGTTGAAGCGAGAAAAAGGAATGATCATCAAAGGTCAAGAATTACCTCATCAACACAAAGTCCTGACGGTTCTTTTGCAAGTTCAAGAACAACTTTTATCAAGGATCTTAAACCTTTTTCCGGGGATATAAGATAGGGCTGATAACCATCAGCTTCCAGAACAATCTGATTAAAAAATAATAGGTCATAAAAATATGGCAATTGGCAACCATGGCGAGCAGGCAAGAATACTGTAAATAAGTGTCAGAAGGAAAAACAGAGGAAACATTCTTGTTAGAGGATACTAGGATCGATAGAATACCTACCCTTTTAACGTTATTGATGTCAAAATGTCTATCCAAAGGGAGCTGCTTAATCCTGTCAGGAAAGCTTCCCTCAAAGCTTGAAACAATTTTCCAACCATTTCCCTGACAAAGTCAGAGTAAAACTAAGTAATACATAGCAGAAGCAAGTCCTTATCCCTAGTAAAGCACCTTGATGGTAAAAAGAACCATGATCTATACATAGATGACATAAAAAAAAAAAAAAAAAAGAAAGAAAGAAAGGCACACACACCTCACCACCAGTTATATGCCGGAGAAACTTTTCCTCAAATTCACGACAAAGTTCCAGTGCCAAAGCCCTTGTGCCTTCAGAGCTACTGACCATAGATTCGCCAAGTTTTACCAACTCATCCTGAACAATCTGAGACCTCCCCTGAAGCCTGCAACAGGAATTGAATATATAGATTATTTTTGGTCATTGAAATCCTATACGGTGTGATCTAATGTTAGCATCCTGAAGTTAATGGAAGTATCTTCATGGAATAAATTTATTCTTGATAATAAAAAAAACAGCTTTGACATGATATGATAGTCATTACTTTATTAGCTCAGAAATTTTAGGCTGATTGTCTAGATTAATGTACTTCTGATAGTCATTACTTTATTAGCTCAGAAATTTTAGGCTGATTGTCTAGATTAATGTACTTCCTCTTTGACTTATTTCCTTAATTTAATACTTCCTCATCTTTTCTTTGACTAATCCTACATAGTAGGGGTTAGACATTATAGTAGAGGATCTCATCTTGTCCAGGAATCTTATTTTCAAACATGTATCACCTCGGAGATCCTCGTTAAACTAGCTGTGCTCATCCGTCAGGCCAGTTTGTCTCTACTTGTTTTCCTACTATAACATGATAGCAAGTTTTTCAATCATCTGACATACATGTCTGCCCAATCACCTTCAAATTTGGAGTTTGATGTTTGCTCTATCCAACAGTCCATATGTCTGTCTCTCTGCTAATTATCTACTGTTTCTCCCCAGGAAACCCAATGATGCTATTTTACTTCTTGAAGATCCAATAATGGTGGCATCTAAAACAAATCTGACTTTTCCTTTGGTGATTTCGTTACAAATTACATGCTGTACATGAATTCTCTAGCTCAGGGGGAGAGTTGGTATCTTTATCATTATGATACTATCATCATCATGGTTCGTTCTTAGTTTTGGTTTAATTGTATGGAGTCTCTGCACAGATGGGATAAACGAGCCAAAAGGGTAAGGCCAAAATTCCCAAATTCAGAGTGAAGGGGTAATTAACTTAATTCATCAAAGTGACATTAGGTCTCTTATCTCCAAGTCCATTTCATCACCTTTAAGGCTCGACTCATTAAATGTGGACGTGCAGAATGAACGGACACATGCATATGAGAAAAAATATTGACCATGCCAAAGAGAATAACAGAGAGATGGAACTACTAGAGATAGGTGGGAAAGTGGCGAATTGACAACAAAACCACATGGAAGACCAATGCCAACATTTATCAGGCAAACATTTCCCTGGATACATGGAATGACAAAAGAGAAAAATGTAGTTGAAAAGAAACATACCCAGAAAGAAGATTTGGAAGCCTGATCTTCATACGGTTACGTATTTGGCTAGCAAGAGTTTCAACCAAAGCAACTCTACCAAGCTTGCTTTGAGGAGCACCTGGGAGAATAGACTTGAGGCTTTCACTCTCAGCTCGCCAGGCAGTTTCCAGAGAGTTCTCAGATCCAGCATTGCCAGACTGTGCGGTAGCTATGGAAACACTCTGCCCAATCAATGCAACCCATGGAATATCAGATGCACTTCTAGGTCCTTGACCCACGAGGAGAGCCTGAACTGCAGCAAGAGCTTTAGATTCTGATGCTGCCTGATCTATTTTACTAATTACTCCAATCGTTTTGGTGCCTACACACCAAGAGAGTAGAGTGAGCATAAAGTAAAATAGGAAAGCTGAGTCCTTTACATGTCCTACAACTAGAAGTGGCAACAGACAACAAAGGTCATGCAACATAAACATACCTTCTGAATCATGTTCTTTGGCTGTTCTAAGAGCCTTAGACGAAGAAACCTCTGGAGTCTGGGTAGCAGGTATTACCACTAGCAATATTGCATCATTGCGTGCCACATATTCACTGATCTGAAGACAAGAGACAAGAGACGAGAATCAGATCTAAAGCAAGAAAAAACCAGGCCAACATCTAAAGAATCCAATAAACCAAAGATCTTGTGCGAACAACAAATACATGTAAAATAAAGGCTTCCATTTACCAAAGAGTCATCCATGATCCGTTGATCTAGTCCCGGCAGATCAATTAATTTCAAAGGAGGAGCTGCCATATGAACAAATAACCATCAACAGGGTCAAATCAAAGGCAAAATACATTCGCTGAGAACAACACTTGACTTCATCGAGCAAATATAGATTTGTTTTTCAAAAGAACAAGATTCTGATACAAGTTACATATAATGGGAACATTTAGAGCATGTCTAGGATAGTTAAGCAAGAAAAACTTCAAATATATCTGCTAGATTCTAGATTTTAGAACTGCTGCAAAAGTAGTAAAAACACACGACCAACCTGTACTGGTTCGGAGTTTCAAATATATCTCATCACGACTCTTTCCCGATGAACCTTTGCTGAGTCTATCCTGTAGAGAATGTCTTAGGCCACCTATTATTGGCCATAATCCAACCATGAGAACAGGCATAAGTCATAATTTTGAGCAGAGACAAAGAATTTCTCCAACATTCATCTTTCACAGGCAGCAATAAAGAAGAAAGAGGAAAGAAGAAGAAAAAGAAACAGAAATACTCAACATGTAAGAAGACTTACTTGCAGAAACCTGCTGAGGTTTACTGTCGATTTGTAAGACAATTGCTTTACTACTTAAGGACTCATCTCTATCCAAATCAATGCTGATTGGCGCTCGTGTAGCGCCATTTTCACCTGTTGGCTGTTCAAGATAGCAATGAGTAAAGACGATAGGGATAGAGATGAGACATTAGGTACTATTTCAAGAAATAAGAGACTACTTCCTTAATGGAGATCTTACCAAGACAGGATGTCCTATCAGACTGTTCAATACTGCTGATTTCCCAGCTCCCTGAAAGAAAAACAACCCCTTTTGTTTATCATGCACAAAAGGATAATACAAAGGAAAAAGAACATACAGTTTATGCCATAGGCCCGTACATAAAGAAAGGCGATATATAAGCTGTGCAAAAAAGGAATGTGTTACTCGTGTATTAACTACGTCACACACAACCTAAACCTACAGCTGAAACATATGATACAAAACTGAATAATAGAAGTTCACTTCTTTTTTTTTTTTCAATCTATTGCATAAGGTCCTGCATTTCACCTTAATTTAATCTACATCAATTCATGTGATTCAAGATCAAACCCATGTTTACTAATGATGCAGGATGCTGACGCAATGATCCACAGTATAATCATCATCAACACATGCTAGATAATTATTTGGTACAAGTACGTTCACTGCCATATCTACTTCGACCCTTTCATTCACCAATCACCAACCAACAATCAAATGAAACAATTATAACTCAACTGCATAATGCAACTCCGCTTAAATCTTGCCCTCGCATACAAACAACCTCGGAGCCCATCAAAGTTACCGCTTCACCAAAACACTCAAACCGCACCACCATCCTCACATATATTCACCATATCTTTCCATTTCAGCAAACCAGCTATTCAACTATCAAACCCTAATATAGCAAGCAGTTAGTTATCTTTCTCATTAACCATCCCCCCCAAAATCTAGCTCAGAAATTCAACAAAAAAAAAAAAAATCATCCAAATAAATCATCACCGACACAATCCAGCAACCACATCACATCTATCCCACCTAGATCCCACAGATCCAGTAACAATAAAGTCCAAAACGAACAATAATTCACTTACGACATTGCCTAGGGCGACGACATTGAGGAAAGTCGACCCCCTCCTCGACGACGACGACGCGGTCTCGTCAACGTCCTCATCGGCAAGCACGGCGGCAGCTTGGCGCATCGAATTGGAAAGCTGCACCAATTCCTCGATCGCCTCCATCGTCGTCACACACCTTGTCGCTTCCACCAAATCGAAATAAAATAAAACCGAACCAAATAAAAGATAAAAGAAAAAATCAGATCAAGATTAAGATGGATCAGAGATTGGATTAGAATAATATGATGCGGATGGATTTGAGTGTTGTGATGGATCAGAGATGAGAGAAATGGGATCCAGGGAAAGGGGGGCAGGTAAGGTGGTTTTTGGGAGAAGGGTTTGATTTGGGAATTTTCAATGTGTGTTTGATTTTTGTTAAGAAGAAATTTGATATGGTTTTGAAAATTTTTGAACAGAGGAGGAGGTGGGTTGATTTTGATGAAGGAAAAGGGGTTGATCTGTGCTGCCGCTCTCTGCGTGTCGTGTTGTCGGTGGTAAAAAAAAAATTGTCTGAATCTGTGTGTTAAGGATGAGTAAATCATGACATGATTGGATTTAAGAACGAAAATCTTATAAACATATACTCAATAATCAAGATGCAATAAACATGTCGAAAAATACATTGTTTGGACATCACCTTCATAACTTGTACAAGGGACTACATTATTAGTGAAATCGCTCATGTTCCCAAAGTTAGTTTTCGCCTATGTTTGGATAACTCATTTATGCAACGTTCAACGTTTAACTAGACTGCATCTGAGACTCAGCAAGTGCCACATACAGTCATACACAGAACCTTCCGATCTGTTACATGGCATAGTGAAAACTGGTCATCATGAAAAATTCCCTCGGCCATGGTGATAAAAGCCCCAACCATGTGAAAGACTGAAAGTTTCCATCAAGGACATTATTGATAAACCTAACAAGAAATAGACAAAACGTTTCGAAGATGCACAATGAGCTCAAACTCCAATAATCTGAAAATCAATAATTCAGCCAATCATGGGACATCTTCTAAAAAACAAAAAGCCCAATCATTTACTGAACTATAAGGATGTCTAGTTTCTAAACTCTGTATTTACAATTATTCTGAAATATCATAGCAACCTTTTGATTTTGAGCGCAAATTTTTGATGGAGCATTGACTGTCGTTATGTTTACCAAAATTTTGTTCCAAAAGCACCACAATTTTCATTCCCGCCTGTGACGTCTCCTTTTCCTACCATTTAGCAACAGATACCACAAAAAAAGGGAATAAAATCGAGAATGAGAATTGCTCATGTTCTAAGACCTAAATCCACAAAATATAAAAAAAAAAAATCCAACCATTCTCTACGATATGGAGCGTATTGATGCAAATATGAGGCAGCGGACTCAATCTCCACTTGCAAGAACCTGATAGGAACAATTCAATAAATATACAATAGAAAAATAATGACACGAACACCAAGATTTTTAACGTGGAAAACCCCTCAAAATCAAGGGTAAAAACCACGGGTCATCAAGACCAATGAACCAGCTCCACTATGATCAAATCAGAGTACAAAATATACACAATCAATTGCACACAACCGTGCAAACAACCAGCCAGAAAACAGTAAGACAACAAACTTGCAAATAGAAAAAAAGAAGAAAAACAATCTCAAAAATGTGAGGCACTATCGAGACAATATCTCACACCTCTGACCCGTTCTTGTCGATCCAACCGTTCAGAATGAAGAACTGGATGTTCAGAACTTGCTGACAGAATTTCAGTCCGATCCAACGATGAACGAATTCGAAAACACGATTTTATGGTGGTTGTGTTTTTTAGTGGCAAAATTTCACTTCTCCTCTTCCTTGTATAATTGTACTGCAGGCTCCGTATTTTGATTTTATACACCTGATTTTGCTTCACCGCCTTCCTTGCATTTGTTTGGGCTTTGAGATTTGGGCTTCCTCCACATAGGAAGTGAGCCCAACAAGCAAAACCTAACACGTTCAAAGCCTTATTTTCATGGTTAGCCACTTCTGTTTTCTTGTTCACCATCATTCATGAAAGTAGGGATAATATGGAGCACTATGATCTCAACTTTACACCAATCCAAAAAAGACATAATGTGACCGACTAGGAGAAACTATATGTCTGTGCAACTCTCACTGGAAGCATAAATGATCGTGGAAAACCAAGAAAAGGAGTTGTGGCTGGGTTGGCAATTTCAATGAAGGGGAATAGAAGCACCATATGGAGAATCTGGAAGAGAGAAAATGTTGTTTCTGATGATGTAGAAGCTCTTGTACGCTCAGCGATTGTTTCAAGAAGAGGAATAGTGGAAAGAAAAGACGTGTTCTTGACTTAAGCCAGATTTTAGGGATCGAGTTAAGAAGAAGAACCAGTATTCGATCTTTATCTTCAGCTCACCGGGTGCCTACAATGATAATTCATCGAAGAATTAATGAAGGAGCCATTCGATCAAATACGAACACTATCAAACCGCATTTGATAGATGCAAACAGAAGAGAAAGGTTAAATTTTTGCTTATCGATGCTTGCTCTGAGTTCTCTCAATGACCGTCCTATTTTTGGTGCTATGTATGATTATGTTCACATCGATGAGAAATGGTTCTTTATGTCAAACGCAACGGAGAGATATTATCTTATATATGAAGAGATGGACCCATTACGAACATGTAAAAGCAAGCATTTCATCGATAAAGTGATGTTTCTTGCTGCTGTAAGTAGATCGCGCTTTTATGCTAATGAGCAATGTTTATTTGATGGGAAGATTGGCATATTTCCATTCATCTTCAAAGAGCCAGCCAAGCGGAATAGCAAGATTCGAGTGGCTGGAACAATGGTGACTAAGCCGATTTCGGCTATTACCAAAGACGTATATAGAACATGTTTATTAGAAAGGGTGTTGCCGATTATTCGTGAGCGTTGGCCACGTGGTGGAGGTGTTGATCTGATCTACATCCAACAAGATAATGCTAAGCCCCACATCTGCACAACCGATCCTGATAATGTTGCAAGTGCAAATCTTAATGGGCTTGAGATCAGTTCGAAGTTCCAACCCCAGATATGAATGTCTTAGATCTTGCTTCTTTTTTTTTTTTTTTTTTTTTTTTTTGGAGCAATTCAGACTTTGCAACACCAAGAGACGCCTAAGACAATTGATGAATTAGTTGCAGCCGTCGAGAAGACATTTGCAGATATAAGCCTGGATAGTGTTTTCTTATCCTTACAGGGATGCATGATCGAGTGTATGAAAGTTACAGGGGGAAACAACTATAGGTTGTCTCATATTGAGAAAGATCATTCGAGGACAAGCGGCTATCTTTTAAGTGCACTTTCTTGTCCAAAGGAAATTATATCGAAGGTAGTAAGGACTCTTCAACAATGCTGGTTTGTGCTATTGTTGTCTTTTGTTATTTTTTCTGTTTGATTCGGCTTATATGTTCCTAAATACACTTCATGTATATTGGTGTGAATAGATGTATGTGACGCTGCAAAAAGATGACAATCAGAAGATGCAGTGGATTTTTTTTGGAGATCTGCTATAGGCGTTCTTTTTCTTTTTCTTGAAGACGTCTACTGGGAATGAAAAATTTCGTATTCTCTTTTGATCAAATCTGCCAAGAGCAATCTGCAACTTGACTCGTGTATATGAGTGAGTCATCTTTTATTTATATGGCTCTTGTATATGACTCGGCCATCTTTTGTTTATATGCCTCGTGTATATGAATCAACCATGTTTGGTTCATATGGCTCGTGTATATGAATCAGCCATGTTTAATTGGTTTATATGGCTCATGTATATGAATCAGCAAACAAGACGAGTATTTCTAGTGTAAGTTCCTCGACAGGCTCGGGTGTGTAAATTAGCAATCTTGGTTTAATATGACTCGAGTAATGCAATCGACTATGAATTTTGATCCATAAATACTGAAAACATAAAAAGACCCAAAACATGGTTCAAATGATGTCAAATGGCCAAAATAAGCGAATTTCATAGCCTAAGGCAGTGAGTTGTGATCTGCTCGAAGCTTCGCATGAACCTGTCAAGTTTCGTCATGTTCTGACATGATGACTTTTGATTTCTAAAAAGTTGGAGGAGTGAACAATAACTTTACGACATCGACGTTGACCGTGCATCTGAAAAGTTGGGCGATGTCACTTTATTTTTCTTCGATCATGTTGCTCGTCTCAAGTTGACCAAGTTGAACATATTGATAAGCGATGATAAGACTAGCTTTATAAAGACCCAAAAAATTTCATAAATTTTAGTTCAAGATAATTAAGCTTAAATACTAAATTATCGTACATTATAATTTATTTTGCGGGGTTAAAAAACTTGCTTGGCAATATTAAAAGACAAGTTTGACGATATAATAGAAAAAGAATGTAAAATATGGATGAAATGCAATCATAATATGCAAATACGGAGAAATACGACCTTAATATGAAAATACCATATTTATACGAAAATGATCTAAACCTAATTTTGACACATATTTACCTTTATGTAAATTTCTACACCACTTAAATTAAATTAATTCCTCACTAATTATCCACTTAAACTATTTTAATTAATTTAGTTTTCTATAAATACAAACTCTTTTCTCCTTGAAAGTTTCTTACAAACACAAAACCAAATACTCCTTACCATGTAAGATTAGATTAAAGCATGAGAACAGAAAAAAGAGAAATTTGAGAAGAAGAGAGGAAGCTAGGTGGCATGAAGGGTACGATCAGGATCCTTCATTATTAATAAGAAAAAGTAATCATTTTGATAAAAAAATTTCTAAAAAAATTATATATTCTTTGATAAATTTTGATATTAATATATGTTGAATTCTCACATGACTAGTTTCTAATGAAGTTAATAAATCATGATTCAAAGTTGTGAATCTTAAGATATAAATTAAAATGTGCGGATATATCAATATGTGAAAAACTTGTTTAAGAGATGACTTTATAGCTTGATATGAAATTATATAGTAGGCTTTATAAGACAAGACTAATATCACTGGAAAGGTATGGAAGTATATTACAGAGTTATTTAAAGTTAATTATTTACAATATGCAAATAATTATTTAGAGTCATATGTAGAGAGCTATGAGTTAATTACTAAAGTTAGGTCATACTGTCTGAACTAACAGAAAATATAAACTTGAATTAATTAACTGCTGTTATTAGTAAGGTTTTACGATGGAAAATTTAATTCACCGGAAAGATTATGCATTCTAGTTTATGGTTTTACGGAATAATTTTTGGAGTTGTGATAGGAATGAGCACTCCCTCCAGTTGTATAGAAATTGATAAACAAAACTTAAAAGTATTAACCATGATATTGTTAGTGTGCTTAGGCTGAAAATTAGGTAAGTATCTACAGTCCATGTCAGATGTTGGAGAGAGTAGATGGCCACAGATAAAGAGCATTGTGTGGGCCACCAAATGTAGACTATTACATAGAATTTCGGCTAAACAACTAAGACATGTATAGGAAACAAAAAGATCTATAAATGGTTTAGGATCTAGGATTGATCTTGTAGATGAGGACCAACACAGCAATGCATGGATTGCATAAGATCTGGATGCAGACGAGGTTGTAGCAGTGATTGGATGCAGATGAGGTCTCAATGATACTGAGTGAATACTGAGTTGTAACAGACTAGAGTGTAGTGGAGATGGTTGCTAAGGTTGGGGCAAAAATCTAAGGATTAATCAAATCGAAGATTTGAGGTTCAGAGTGACAATAATAAGAGGATCAGAAAAAGATGAGCTGTCAACATCAGTGAAAGTTAACATGTGATAAGCTGTCACCATCCAATCAAGTACCCAAGTCACGGTTTCATTCCCTTAACTTATAAAAAGGTATCAAAGAGCTCAAGGAAAAGTAACAGTTGAATGAGAGATTGAATATACAAGTGTGCAAAAAACAATCCAAATTCAAAACTGTTCAAGTGAGCTGAATCAAAGAAGAACATGAAGAAAAAAATTCACCAGTCTACACTAAAGAACCGAAGTTGTAGCAGAGTCCAGTGAAGGATTTGTGCAAGGATCTAGGTTCTTCGCCTTTGACAAGATAACTAGCTTGTAAAGAGGTTGTTTTGTAAGCAAAAAATAAGAAGATAGTGAATTCATCTCTTGGATTGACTAAACTGGTCACCAAAGAAAAACTGGACCAAGCTCTCGCTTATCAGTTGATAACGAGTATCTGAACTAGTATAAATACTGTGTTCATTTTTTGTTTTTCATTGTTATGAGCTATTAAAACAGTTAGGAATCAATCACAAAGGCAAACAAAGACAAACTCTCAAAGTTTGAGTCTCTACTGCAGACTACATCAGTAGTTTACAAAGAATATCAATGTGTTAAAATTTATTATTTCGCTGCATTACACTGATAAATTTTAAAACAATCTATTCACTCACTCTTTAGGTTGTACCTGTGAATCTTACAAGTTGTATACAAAAAGTTATAGATTTAAATACATCCAAATGTCATGTTGGACATAATTTGGGACACCCGTTCCAGAGGCTGGGAACTAGTTCTAGAGCTCGGTACTCTCGTTTCAAAGGTCGGGACATCCGTTCCAGAGGTTGAGATGCCAGACCCAGAGGTCGGGATATTGTCTCATAATCTTCTAGACCGGGAATGATTGTTTTAACCCCAAAATAACTCCAAATATTTATAAATATCTCTAATGATATTCAATATATAAAATCATCATCATGGACAATCAAAATAAGTATCAAAAACTTGTACAAAGAACAACACCATCTCATAATATTAATATAATGATTTTTCAGAAGTACGAATAAATATGTTCTACTCCGTAACGCGAACAAACATTCTCAAGAAAATATATTAATATGTGAATCCAAATATATTATAGGAACTGCAGATGCTATTTATTGACACATAAAGGAAACGTCGAGAGCGTATATGTGGAAAGCGATATAAAAAGTTAACATTTAGATTTATTATGTATGGCGATGCATTTATTATACCGTAAGTATAATAATATGCATTGCAATCTTTGGACGTAGTCAGTAAATGTGACTGACGTAAAATATTGAATGCAACTGCTGTGTGCCATGATAAGATGATGTGTGTTTGTGTTATGCCTTGATTACTGACATCAAGAGGATGCGCGAGTAAAAGGAATGCAAATGCATAATTGGTGAGATGACTCTGTGGTATAAAACACAAAGAGTGTTATGTCTGTCGTTTGTGTTATGAACTGACTTGGTGGTGACATTCTTTTATCGACCATGTGAGATTGTTTTGGTATGGGGAAAACTCACTAAAGAAGACCCTAAGCTCCGGTTTGGTTAATCCCTTTCACGGATGTCCCTTTAGTTAAATCTGAATAAAACTTGATAAGTTGAAATTGAACAAATCTCGTCAATGGCACAATTATAACACTGAGAGTATCTATTATATGTCTTCACTGTGATTTTGAGATGATAATTATGAATGTCGGATTGACATGATAGTTTTAGAGTGCTAGACCAAAGGACGTGTTCATTTTCTTTTTGTTTTCTTACCTTCGTCTCTGTGTAACTCTTGGTATAAGGGCCACACGTTATTGAGCTTATATGACGCACGGTTATTTTTTTTTTTTTTTGTGTTTTCTCTTCTCTGTGATTTCAGGAGTTAGAGACGACGGACATGTGTTATATAGGTCATGGTGCTAATATGCATCTACTGTATTACAATTATGAACTAAGTAAAATTTGTAATAAATGAGGAGTTTTTGCCGCATTAGATAACATTATTGATTTATGTTTAAGTGGATTTGATTTATTTCTATACTTAAACCGATTAAGAAATTTTTTCCTAGCTAAACTGTTAGGACTCAGTGGCAGTGACATGATTTGTATTATTATGTATTGGAAAAATTGATAAGTTGCAGATTAGTGTGAGAGCAAGGTTCAGGTTAAGAATTAAACGAAATCACTTAGGTTTAAATAAATATTTTATGCATGTTTTGGGGATTAAATGAAACATTTCAGCTTTCTTAAACTTATGTTTGGTTTTAGTTTGATTCCATATTGTTGGACATGTTATTAGGATATGTTTGTTTTATGTTCAGGATGATTAAAACAAAAGCCATGGATTCACTCTGAAGAGTGTTTCTAGGATGGTTTGTTACAAGAGGGCTAGAGTACATATTGAGGTGCATCTCCATAAGATTAGGACGGCAGTTCGGGCATTTAAGAGGATCGATGATAGCATACATCATCCCATATATCAAATGGAAGCTCTCTTTTACTCACGGTCAAATTATATTGGCATGTGCTTCTGGGATAGATTCTATTCTGAGTTGTTCCTCAATGGGGTGCCTAATGAGAAGAGGTTCTTCATAGATGGCAAGTAGACCGTTGACTTTGAGTCAACTGGATGTAAGATTGTCTATATGTACAACCATTGGTGAAGATGAGTCCTGAAGGGAGCTAAGGGATTTAGCTTAATAATTTGGTTTTATTTGTTAAGTATGTACTAAGTGTGCATACAAACGATAAGAGTGTGACTGTCTTCGGTGCGGCAAATTATGTAATTATTTGTAGTGTGTGTAAGAATTTTAGTGTGGCTATCTATGCACTTATCTTTACAATAAATGTATCACTTATGTACTAGATGCTATTGTTTATGGAATTTGTTATCTTTATCTTATGTTAATTGTCGTGGAGGTAACTTAAGGGATAATGGTGAATAATGCTTGGAATTATAGCAATGTCAATGAAAATAATTTGGATTGGTATTTTGCAAATGCTTAACTTATAGGGTGATGACATGTATTGAAAATGAGACTATTCAAACCGAAGGATCGACGAAATCAATGGGCTATGCTACGGGAGCTCATCCTACGATGCAGGAAGGGATCCATAAAGTAGCAACGGGAGAACAACCTCCAAAACAGCCGTCAGCTGACCCTATGACTGTGATGATGGAAGAGATTCTAAGGATCAAGAGGAAAGCAAAGGAACCTGCTGAACCTGACACCAAGAAGTACTTCCAGAGGCTTAATGCATACCGCCCAAAATGGTTTACAAGAGATGATGATCGGACGGTTCTAGAGAATTTGTTCGGTGATATTGAAAAGCTTTACAAGACTATAGGATGTCCTGAAATGAAGGTCAACTTCGGGGTATATTACCTCGAGGGTGAGGCTAATAATTGGTGGACCATAGTCGTAGAATGAGCTGAACTTCCTAACTTTGATTGGGAACAGTTGAAGAAGCTGCATTGCAATAAGTATTATCCTGAGTCTCTGAGGGATCGGATTAGGGAGGAGTTCTCTTCTTTAGAGGAAGGTGACATGAATGTCAAAAAGTATGCAATAAGGTTCACAACACTTTTGCGATTTTTGCCTTCCTTCTATAACTTGAAACATTAAAAGAAACAAAATTTTCTAAAGGGCCTTAGTTAGAGGCTCAAGACAAGCTTGTTAACCCATACATTTGTTACATATCAATAAATATGATGAACAAGGCCACAAAAAAAGGTTTTTTCCACAAGGGAACGTGCCAAGAGACACAGTTCAGGAGCCAACAACTATAGGTCAGTTGGGTGCACAACCACCAAAGCAAGCTGGGAACCAACCTAAATCACTACCAGGGAGAGTATTCAACATGAAACCACAGGAAGTACAGCAGAGCGGAGTTGTAGTGATTGGTAATCTTCAATTTTTCTCCCGTCCAATTTTCGTGCTGTTTGACATTAGTGCTACCTATTCTTTTGTTGTCAAGTCTTTTCTTGAAAGGCATGACATCAAATGTGAACCCATACCTAGTGTGATATATATTGGGTTGCCAATCGCAAACGTTGTGGGCTGCAAACATTCCATGTCTTATGTGCCAATTAGGATAGGAGGTGAAAACTTCCGTATAGACGTTTTTGTGTTCGATTTACGGGATTTTGATGTCATTTTTTGTATGAGTTGGTTAGAAAAATATAGGGCAGCCATAGATTGCGAGAAGAAGCTGGTTAGAATAATATATACTACAAGAGGGAAGTTTGTATGCTACGAAAAAGGGTCAAGACTTGATGTGTTAATAGGATCCGCAATGATAGTAGGCAAGCTTCTAAGGAAGGGTTGTCAGGGATACTTGTGTCATATAGAGGTACCTTCCGAGAAAGGTAAGGGATTGTCTGAAATCCTAGTTGTGCATGAGTTTTCAAACGTCTTACCAAAGGAAATATCAAGATTGCCTCCCAATAGAGAGGTTGACTTCTCTATTGAGTTAGAGCCGGGCACAACACCTATTTCCAAAGCACCTTATCGTATGGCACCTACAGAGGAGAAAGCGTTTAAGACTCAGCTAGAGGATATGTTAGAAAAAGGGTATATCTAACCTAGTGTCTCATCGTGGGGGGCTCCTGTGCTTTTTGTTAAGAAGAAAGATGGCGGTATGAAATTGTGTATTGATTATCGGGAGTTGAACAAAATCTCCACAAAAAAACCAGTATCCTTTACCTTGCATTAATGAACTTTATAACCAGTTACAAGGGGCTACGGTTTACTCCAAGATAGACCTTCGTTCTGGTTATCATCAATTGTATATCAAATCCACAAATATTTCAAAAACAGCTTTCTGAACTCGATACGGTCATTATGAGTTCGTTGTTATGACATTCGGACTCACTAATGCACTTGTTGTGTTTATGGATTTGATGCATAGGGTTTTTAAAGCTTATCTTAACTAGTTTATTCTCGTATTCATTGACGACATACTGATATACTCTAAGACTCCACAAGATCATGAACAACATCTTCGAACCACCTTGGGAACCCTCAGAGAAAACCAGTTGTATGGAAAACTCAAAAATTATGAATTTTGGTTGAAAAAAGTTACTTTCTTGGGACATGTGATCTATGGAGATGGTGTTAAGGTCAATCCGAAGAAGATTGAAGCTACAAAGGAATGGGTCAGACCTACTAATGTGACAACGATCAGAAGTTTCTTCGGGTTAGCCGGAGGATTTCTCTAGGATAGCCATGCCATTATCTAGTTTTACGAGGAAGAACACGAAATTTATTTGGTCTGAAAGCTACAAAAGGCTTTCTTTGAACTCAAGACGTGTCTCACTTCTGCTGTTGTGCTTACACTACCTTCTGGTAAGGAAGGATACTGTGTGTATAGTGATGCATCTGAGCAAAGACTTGGGTGTATACTCATGTAATACGGAAAAGTAGTAGCTCATGTTTTAAGACAACTAAAGCTATATGAGCTTAACTACCACACGCATGACTTAGAGTTAGTCGTGGTGAATTTTTCCATCAAGATCTGGAGACATTACCTGTACGGAGTGTCTTGCAAGGTCTCTACTCATCATAAGAGCTTAAAGTACATCTTTACTCAGAAAGAGCTCAACATGTGAGGTTGATTTCGTGTTGTAAAACACAAAGAGCGTTGTGTCTGTTGTTTATGTTATATATTGACTTGGTGATGACATTCTTTCATCGACCATGTGAGATTGTTTTGGTATGGGGAAAACTCACTCAAGAAGACCTTATGTTCCGATTTGGTTGATCCCCTTTCACCGATGTCCCTTTAGTTAAAACTGAATAAAACTTGATAAGTTGAAATTACACAAGTCTCGTCAATGACATAATTATAACACTGAGAGTATCCATTGTCTGTCTTCACTGTGTTTTTGAGATGATAATTGTAAATGTCGGATTGACATGATAGTTCCAAAGTGTTGCAACAAAAAATATAAGTGATCATTTCTCTTTTCTTTTCTTACTTTTTTCTCTCGTGTAATCCCTGATATAAGGCACTACACATTATTGAGCTCTTCTGCCTCATTGTTACTATTTTTCTGTGTTTTTTTCTTTGTTTTTTCAAGAGCCAAAGACAACGGACATATATGATATAAGTTATGGTGCTAATATGTATCATTTCGGAGTTGAAGTTGCAACAAATTTCGGAGCAGTGTTGATAAAGGCCTGCAACCATGTCAAACTCCAATTCCATTACAGTAGAATTGTAGCATATATCATTCGGTCCAAATTATAAGGTCGAAATCATTCATTAGACTTTACCTTCGTTTTTTCTACTCTTCCACATTATGAACTGTTTTAGCAGATACCTCTAAAAACCAAAATACCATTCTCCTTAGCAAGGTCTTCGTCCTCTTTGATGCATACAGCTCTTTCATGATCAAGATCACATTTGTTCCCATAAGCATCATGATGCGATTAGAATTGAGATCTTTCGGAATATGCTGTAGCCATTCTGCTAAGCAGATGAATGTTTCCCTCCTACAAGACAAAGAATTAGGCTTTTAAGATATGCTTTTGCTTCTCTTTTGGTAAGGCTGCAAGCTTTAATAAGGGGCTCCAAGCACCGAACATCATCATACCTTGTGAAGTCATACAAAAGAACAACAACAGTTGCGTCTTCATAGCGCGATCTAGAAATCAACCTAAATGAATCTTGTTCGGCCTGTGACATTCAAGCGATATTTAGATTATTTGACCGGGACATTAAGCGTTCAATCAATACTCTAACTCAAAAGTAAACATGATCCTTGAACACTAATTGAAAATGAACACTTGAGAAGAGAGAAAATAATATAAAGTTTTGAAGCGGAAGGATCATGTAATCAAGCTACTTGCAGTGTCCCAAATTTGGAATTTGGAAGGCCTTCCACCTACTGTGACTATTGAAGCAACAAATTTGAGGCCAATTGCCGTGCCATGAGCAGATTCAAATCTCTTATATGTGAATTGGAGTAGCATAGAAGATTTTTCGCCACCTGTATAACAATGCCCCTTTTTTGCTCCATTCTCTAAATATGAAGATAAGTACCCATGTAGGGAATCTGTTGGAAATGTTACAAGGAGAAGATCATTAAAAGTAGCTACCAGAACAACACCAATCATTGCCGATCCATGCATCATATGCAGAAGCTTCTACAACTTAATTGGTGCTAATTGTCCATGCCTTAACGAAGCAAACTGCCTAGCCACTCTCAGAAACAATGTTCAGCTCAGCTCTACATTGATATGCTCTTTTCCTTTCTGATACGATCAGACTCCGGAATGGCTTCCTTCTCCTTTTCTTCTAGCAAAAAGATTGCCCATATCCTCTGTGACGATATTACTCCTGAAAAAAGAAGACACATTTCCTCAGACATCATATTGGATTTCAATCAATCAAATGATGCAGCTATGACATGCAAAATTACAAACAGAACATTGAACTTCCACCTACTTTGTTTCTGAATGCACGTTTGTATATATCAAACACTATGTCATGAAACTCGATCTATTTATCCACCACAATCAAGAGAATACTACAAGCAATTCATCAGATATCATTTACAAAGAGAGCCATGCATGAAAAAATAATACTCCCTCCGTCCCAGATAAATTGTAACGCATTACTAAAAATAAATATCCCACATAAATTAACACTTTCATAAATGAATATTTTATGCTTGCAAATACAAAATATTCCTATTTTATATCACAACATTCCTTTCATCATTATCTTCTCTTTCCACCTACTAACATTCTCCTCTCCACATTCACAAGGACAAAATGTCCAAACACAGAAAGTCAACACATAAATTAATAATCATATCAAATCAAATTTTTATAATTTATTCGGAACAGAGAGAGTACAATTTTGCATGACCTACTTTTGTTCGGACAAGTCATTT